>JZLH01S0281462.1:1013-17479 GCA_001188425.1 Eucidaris tribuloides
TACTACTACTACTACTACTACTACTACTACTACTACTACTACTACTACTACTACTACTACTACTACTACTACTACTACTACTACTACTACTACTACTACTACTACTACTACTACACTACACACACACACACACACACACACACACACACACACACACACACACACACACACACACACACACACACACACACACACACACACACACACACACACACACACACACACACACACACACACACACACACACACACACACACACACACACACACACACACGCACACACACACACACACACGGTTTTGCAGGAGGCAATAATCTATGTCATCTTAAACAAACTAAAATATGACTGGGAAAAATATATGACATATGGATCAGAGTTTACTGTAACTTTGATGTACAGTTGTAAACTGATAACACAACGCATACAATTCACATCAGCAGGTATACCGTGAAACGCGGTTCACCGGTATTCCAAAATAAACCAAAATGTAACCAAAATGGACGAGTAAAGAGCATAATAATGGATTTTACAGATGACTCTAATATTAATTTAGCATGACATGTAGTGCAAACTACAAACGTAATGTCCTTGACGTATCCACCAGCATTTTGACACTTTATCATTAATCCCGGATTTCCACCCGTTTTAAAAGTCATATATATGACGCATAAGGCGTGAGCTTATATGCTGTCACTATTCAATCAATAAATCAATATTGACACAATATTATATACGTACAACTGTACATGTATAGCGCGTTGTGTGCATCAACGTATACACAGTATAACAGCTAATAATAATAATTAAAAAAAAACACGTCGCAGGTATTTTACACGGCGCCTCACGTGTAGGCCTATAAGTGATATTCTGGTCCCGTCACGCTATACCAAAAAGATCTCGGTCGGGTTTTTTGTATAACAAAAGATCAAGGATAGGAGGTAAAATTGGATTGAAATACAGACAAAAGACCCACGGATGGATGGCAGAGTTTGGGGCTGGCTCACTTACAGTACTATTGTTTGATTTTGTGACGTAGAATTCCTTGTACTCTTTTGTTCACTGATCGGACTTAAACACACAAAGACGATTTGCAACAAGCTATATGTATAGACACAAGTGGACATAAACTGATTATGCAATCGTTTTATTTATTTGTATGAATAACACATGAACTCGTCTACAAGGTTCAAAAGAATTCAACCGGTCGCGATATAGGCATACCTTGAACTAAACGTCATCCACACGGGACTCATGATTCCACAAATGAATTTTAAATAGTGCAGCAGACACAGATAACTTCGAATAGATATACCGTCAAGGTATATAGGTGTTTATTTAATACCATCTTTAGGAGCTTGTGATAGCGAGCGAGTTTGTAAAGTGTTTATAAAATGATATAAATGATGATTACATACACTGTACAAATACTTAACACTTTTCTGTAACACTTTTTAAACACTTGGACACGTTTATCTGGAAATCATAAACATACCCTCCCTACTCAAAAGTATTGCAACATAAACTATAACGCATGCATTTTGAGTTGAAGGGGTCTTTCTATTATGATGTCCTATAATGAAGTTTATTATTGGAAATAAATTATTTGAAAAGAAATCAATGAATATAATTTCTCCTTTCTTCTCCAAGGCGGAGAGATAATCAAATGCAGGCCCACCCGCGACAGAGGGGCTGGAACATAAGAAATTAATATTTCTTCGCCTCCCTATAGGGGTGGGTTGTTAATTCACACTATCATCGTAATTCGATTTCATATTTGCCGTCAAACGGTTTTGATGGTTTGGAAAGACTTCCTACCAACAAAAAATTCCAATATGTTCCTTTGATGTTGTCTCAGAAGAAGAAAACACCTCTTATTTTCATAAGACAGTGATATAGGAGAATAAGGCTACTAATTCAAGATGATGGTCTTCTCTCCACATTATTGTATCCCATGTAATGAAAAGTCGCAGGACATTTAATTTTAGGATGTTTACAATTAGTACACCGCCTTTAGAATTCAGAAAGAATAAGAAATTATAACTTGAAGAGGTCTTGTCTAAAATATGGGGCGTATCCTCCTATATTACTGTCTTATAAGATAAGAGACGCTTTCTTCTTCGCGGCGTGGTGTCTTCTTTCTGAGATAGCTTTAAATGAACATATTGGCATTTTTTGTTAGTAGGAAGTCTTTCCAAACCATTAAAACCGTTTGACGGCAAATATGAAATAAAATTACGATGCTATAGTGTGAATTAACACCCCACCCCTAAAGGGGGGGGGGCGAAAAAATGTTAAATTTTTATGTTGCAGCCCCTCTGTCGTGGGTGCGCCTGCATTTGATAATCTCTCCGCCTTGGAGAAAAAAAAGGAGAAATTATATTCATTGATTTCTTTTCAAATTATTTGTTATTTTCCAATAATAAACTTCATTAGGAAATCATAATAGAAAGCCCCTCCAACTCAAAATGCATGCGTTATAGTATATGTTGCAATACTTTTGATTAGGGAGGGTAGTTTCCCGATAAACGAGTTCAGGTGTTTATAAAGTGTTACAGAAAAGTATAGAGTGTTGAGTATTTTTAAAATGTAGTGTCATGAGAAGAGTTTAATACGTATTGAAGTAAATAATAAACAATCACTCAGATTAAGACAGTTAAAATAGTTATTATATAGTTGAGCCTAACTCAATGACAGACTGATTCAAACGTGACAAGAAAACATACATTATATTGAGTAAAATAACAATGAGGTTAAGACAGTTTTATGATTGTAGTTCTTAAATAGAGTTGAGCTCGACATGATGACGTCAAATCGGTTCAAACTTCAAAGTCTAATGTGTGGAGAAGACCAGCTTCCGGGGTTCACGAAGGAAATACGTCGAAGTTATCTTTGAGAGGATATCTTTTTAGTCAAACCATCGACATTAAGAAAATGAAGGGAATAGAAGATTTTTCTTGTCTAATCTTTAAAGAAAAAAAACACCTCCTTTTGTCTTCCGTCTTACTCACATCACACTCACAAGCAGAATTGTCTTTGTAACCCTTTATAAATAAGAACCAAATTAACACGACTACACAGATTAATATAAGTAAGTTCAGTAAGTTAATTGTGAAAATTGAAGTTTCTCCTATCGGATGTTTGGTGTTGATTTTTTGGTCGGATAGATCCGTTAATGATTTCAAAAATCACTCGATATAAAAGGCTATAAGAAATCAACTTTAAAAAATACATATTATGTCGAGGGTACCCTGAAATGTTTCCATATATAGGAATTATAGTTTGCTCTATCTGCTTCCTTATCATTATAATACAACCATTCCTATATTTAAGCTCAGCTTATAACGGCAGCCTTCTGCATCAGATAAATATATATCAGTATGTTATGTACACTAAGTGTATTTCAGGTCATGCATCATGCATTTAATTTGTATTATTCTTTAATTCTGCAGTTTAGTTTGTATTATCTCGAATAGAAATTGAAACTCACGGTGACATCGCATAAATTCTATCTACGAATATGATGCAATTTACTGACATTGTATTATCTGATTATGATTTAACGTTGTGTAAACTTAAATGTGTTTTGTGATTTGTTATTTCTGTTATTGTTATTTGAGAACTGATTGAAATGCAGAAAATAAAGTATTTTTTCAAACAATCAAAAACAATCACAATGTGTTATTTCAAGTAATTTTCGATTAGATTTTATTTTGTTTTCTGATGTCTGGCGTCACAATACCATACTTTAAAAGCCCACTGTCATGACAGAACGGAACAACGCCCTCTTTTGACTAAAATCATTAAAAGGGTGCACGACTGACACCCACAATGCAACGGAAACAGCCATGACTGTGTGAAAAAATGCAACATTTGATTTCCTCCCACAATCTGTACACTGTGGCATTGTAACAGTCCATGTTCATGAATATGTGCATGTATTCCAGGGCTAGTTAACATCCTCTCTATGACTGAGTTGACCCATGACAGTGGGCCTTTAAGGAAATTTAATGAGAAAGTTATCTGATTAACCAAACTTATTTCCTCTCTTTAATTATAATAAAAGTTTTCCACGACAGGCAAGGTGTTAGAAATCAAGATAAGAATAGTAATAAATGATCGGAACACTGTTAGAGCTCAAACATGAAACTATATGATTGGATTGCGGAAGTGCTCGTGAAAATGGTGAATAGAAATACGTGATGATAGGCACTCTAAAGTTCAGACTCATTTATTTCCTGCAGAAAATACGACGAAAGCCAGGAAAACATAATAGATTTGAATGATATCATTCCCAAACAAGTACGAGTAACAATGATACTGAACAGAACACGTACCATAACAGATGATAGCGGCGGTGCTCATAAAAATGGTGATAAAAATAAATAATACGATCTCTACACTTCATATTAGTTTATTACTGGCAGTAAATATGACAAAAGCCAGGAAAACAAATAGATTTGAAGCCGACATGATTGAAATAATTGAATAATTGAAATAAATGAAAGAGTTAATTGTCTACAATTATGGAAATTTGCTTTCCGCCAGCATTGCAATTATACACAAAAATAATAATCTTGTATACAGTAACAATGATTGCCATACATCTTCTATACAATAACAAAATGATCATGATCATACTCTCAAACAAGTAATAATGCCACTTTAATATTTATCACTGACGTGCATATAAGCCTACACGTTCGGGTAAACTTGTTTTTACCCCTCGGTGCAGCTGGCAAAATCCCCAGACTTTCGTGACGCATGAAATTCGTGACAAATGATTACAAGTTTATTATTTTTTTTTATGACATGACATGGGAATTGCGCATAAAACTCCCCATTGATAACAAGTATGATCCTTTACACAGCTGATAATAATGTCTCTCACAATGAGTTTTGATAGTCGTGTGAACCGAGACTGCGTTCGCCAGTCTACTGTTGGCACCTGGTTGTATATTATGTAACTTTTCACTACATACATGCAGTGAAATAAATTATATCGTTAGTTTTTAAGGAGGTTAAAGTGATAGGCTAACATTATGGAGCTTCAGTTTAAAAAATTGTCAAACTTTGATATCTGAGCTACATAGTAGTGTTCAAATGGACAAATAAACACCCTAGAATACAAAAGTATGAAAAGTTATGCTGCCAATGGCAAGGTTTGCATGAATAAACAATTTCTACTCCGGTGGATGATAAAATAGCCTATATATCTGCACACAGGTGAATCCGGTCAATCTGAATGTTTGTAGATTTTCATTTTTTTTAAAGCACTAAATTATCATTTTGAAATGAAATTTTTTTCAGGGCTTCATTTTTAGACCTTATCAAAGACACTTGGAGCGTGGATGATTTTGTAGCTCACATTTTTTTAACTGTGGTAATTGTTAGCCAGTGGCTTTAACCTTAGTTTCCCTTATTTCCGAACGGGGTCTTAACAGTATACAGTGTGTATCAAAAAGGGTAATCCATGTTTAGAGCTTAAATATTGCCAACTATTGTTATTATAGAGATTTATATGTATAATATCCATAAAAAGCAACTTTTCTCTTTCCAATGATACCTCACTTGCATCACAAGTGTCATGCATGACCGAGTACAAAAATAAAGAGAACAATGTCGAGTCACACTTTTTTTTTCAAGTTTTGGTCATTGGATGAAAGAATGAAGACATCGATGAATGGGTTCATGTTTTAAAGATGAGAAGTTATCTCACATTTGTTCTCTTCAAAAGCAATGTACTGGGTCATGCATGACACTTGTGATGCAAGTGAGGTATCACTGAAAGAGGAAAAGTTACTTTGTAATGATACATGTATTATACTTATAAATCTCTATAATAAAAATAGTTGGCGATACATGTGTTTTAGCTCTAAACATGGATTACCTTTATTGATACACAGTGTACAACGTCGATACGGTCAACGTCATTTTGGCAGATGGAAATTTGTCATGGGACTGACAACAACATTAATCAAAACTATATCGTTGTACAATGGGTTGATTGCTACTACGACTACGGGTCGTTAACCGTTTAAAATAAATTTTCATTACATAAGTGTACATAGTTTCAAAACAAGGCAAAGTACAGTAAACTTTGATGTGAGAAATGGAACTTGGAGGGTGGGGTGAGAGCAAATGGTATTTGTTTCTTCGTGAAGCAAATGGTATTTATTTCTGCGTGAAAAATAATTAAATTATCAAGGGCGTAGGCTGGGGGGGGGGGGGGGGGGGGTGCACTGGGTGTACTGCACCCCCGCGCGCCATAGGAGTTCCACCCTAATAGTAAAAAAGAATTTTCACCGCCTTTTCTTGCTTTCAACGCCTGATTTTCTCAACTTTAGTTCCACCTCCCCGAATTGTGCACCTCCCCATGCCTTAACCAGCCTACGCCCTTGAAATTATGTCCGCAGGCTTGTCAGATCAAAATGCGTGTACAGGCCTGCTCAACAAACTACCAACCAACTTATTCCCCCCCCCCCCCTTTGGAATTCACAGACCCACCCCGACCATGGCCTGTGACATAATTGTCTCGAAATCAAACTAAAACATACGTTTTTGCCTGCCAGAAGGCGTTACGTAGGCCTACTTACAAAAAGAAAATTTGATTGCACGAAAACTTTTTTTTTTGGACAGCGCTACAAAGGTTTCCTGAACTAAGTTATCGTTACTGTTCATCGTTCGAGACCATTGAGCTACACCAAACTTTGTTTTATTTTTTTAATGATCTGGTTCAATAATTTTCGTTTAAAGCTGTATATTTATGAAGGTCGGTGTTATTGGCGATCAAACGACAGGCATGATAAACTCGGCGTCCTTTGAAGGGTCGGTGGAGGGTTTCGATAACCCCGTCGCCACGGGACTGGGCGAGCCGGAGGTTGTCACGACAACGTCATCACAGCCGACATCAACGGAGGTTGAACATCGTGGGAATGGACGGGCTCGTGAACAGATGAAGGAAGAGGGGGAGGGGGACGATGATTTGACATGCGGATGGGGGCGATGCAGACCAAGATTCATACAGGTAGGACTGATGGTTTAGAAATTCTATAAAATCAAGTGTACACACTAAGAAATAAAGGAATAATTGGGGTGTAAAAATTGATACAATAGCAACACCCTTTAGAGTGTAATTTAACTCCTATAGGGTGTAATTTAAACCATATAAGGAGTAATTTTGCACCCTATAGGGTGTAATTTTTACATTTTACACCCTATGGGGTGTAATTTTTACATTTTACATCCTATGGGGTGTAATTTTACACCCTTTCGGGTGCATACTGTAATTCTACATCCCTAAAGGTGTAGAATTTCTAGGGTGTAGCTATTGTATAAATTTCTACACCCCAATTACTCCCTAATTTATTAGTGTGTAGCCTATATCAACTATTTTCACACCCCCCCCCCCACACACACACACAGAAAAAAAATCTACCCCTCAAGTTAAAGAGCAGTGATATGATTGGGAGAAATGAAAATGCCTCTCGAACCAAACTGGTTGAAAGATATAATGGATACACCACCTGGATTGTATCTCGTGGCTGGAAGGATTTACCTTGAATTTGTTAACTTAAGCGGAATCGGGCAAGTACATACTAGCATTTTGTTCTCTCGAGCCTCGATAGAAATGAGCCCATGGAGAGCTACATAACAAATGTGTCTGTAATAAGGCATACTGGTGGAAGTTATTTTAGAACGAGTCAACTTTTGACTATACCAAATGTTCACAGTACAATCGTTGCACAGTTTACTTGAGAGTAGTTTTACTCCAAGTTGAGGATACCCCCAATCACGTCATTACCGTTAATGTGACTTTTTACCTTGTGAATGTGGCAGAAGAATCTAATACATATTAAACAAAGTTACAAAATTTGTTGTCGAACAACCCCCCCCCCCCCCGGACCGGGAGAGTAGGCAGTCCCAATGAATAATTAACTATGAAATTTAGGGTCCTACTAATCAGCGCGAACTGCCGCGAACTGGCGCTAACTACGCGAACTGGCCGGCGAACTGCCGCGAACTCAACGCGAACAACGCGAACAGGTCGACAAGAACTACCGCGAAGCTCGGACGCTAAATACTAATCACGCGAACTACGCGAACTCCGAACGACCAATACTATGCAGCGGAAACTACCGCGAACTACCGCGAATCCGTCCGACACAGGCGCACAATACTAATCAGCGCGAACTACCGCGGAACTACAGCGCGAACTCGATGAGAATCGTGGGCTAGACGCGTAACTGCGCTAACGCGAACTACCGCGACTAAACCCGCGAACCGGACTGCCAAATACTAACAGCGCGAACTACCGCGACTCGGAGAACTGTGGCTCGACGGCAATGGTGGCCAACGCGAACTACCGCGAAATACGTCCGAACTGATAAGAACTGTGCTGACGCGGAACTGGTGCTAACGCGAAATACGCGAAGTACCGCGAACTCGATAGAACTGGTGCTCGACGCGAATCTGGCGCTAACGAACTCCGCGAACTCGATAAGACTGGTGCTGACGCGAACTGGTGCTGCGCGAACACCGCGAACTACCGCGAACTCGATGAGTAACTGGTGGCTGCCCTATCAACGCCAAATATTAATCGACTCGAACTCCCGCAGACTCGCGATTACGCCACCGAGGCTACAATTAAGTGGAGCGCGCAAATGCCGAGGAGTCAACGCAAAATCCGATTCTTTAATTAGCGCAAATATCAGCAACGCTTGGCTAAACTACGTAACTATGAAAGTCGGTGTGACTTGATCGATTATGATTTAACCGATGTGGAACGCATAATGTTTATGTTCGATTAAGAAATCACTGTAAAGTGATATACGTTTCATTTTCTGTTTTGTAAACTTCCATTTCTTTCAGTTAATTATTTCTTTGTTCTTTCATTCTTATTTCTACTTCCTATTCTTGCTTCTTATCTTTCTTTTATTATTTCAATTCATTCTGGATTTGATATAAAATTCTTCTTCTTGTTCTTTTTCATCTTCTTTCTTCTTCTCCTTCTATTTTTTTTCTACTTATTTCCGAAAGTAGACTGCGCTTTGAGTAGTAGCTCTTATGATTTTTATTTTGTTATTTCTCTAATTTTTGGGGGGGGGGCTTTGCAGCTTGTTTTTACATAGATTTTGTAACTTTCCTTTGTAGGAATTACTCAAGTTGTTGACTTATGAGGGGTGCAAAGCGATATGATTTAGGCCCCTACCCTTAATTTTTCATTGTGCCGATGTCCACAGGCCCAACTCCACGCCTTTTTTTACTTGTGTGTGCACGCACTATATACTCTGTGTTATTTGACTTGCAATTGATCGACGCCCTGTGGACATCCACTCCCGCCCTCGTGTGTGATAGACCGATCGATAGTGTATAATGCCTGAAAAAATCATACTGAAGCGTCCTCAATGTTGTGTGTGTGTGTGTGTCTTTTTTATACATTGGATGAAATATAAAAACGGTCGGCAACACCCAACGGCCGTATTAACACATAAACACACATCAACACACACACACACACACACACAGCCACAACCACAACACACCACACATCCACACAACACACACACACACACACAAACACACTCACACACACACACACACACACACACAACGCACACACACACACAGCACGACACCCACCGACACACACACACACACAACAAACACATAACAAACATGTACATGTACGGTATATACTGGTAGCATGCTCTCCAATATGATTCAGATTATCTTAAATTTAAACGGTTAGCGTGACCATCCTAAAGGCAGTAATGAATGTTTGTAAACTAATGACAGTTTAGTTTGTTATGTGTGCGTCAGTGTGATATGTGTAGTGTGTGTGCGGCGCCATGCGTTCGTGTATGAAATGTGGTCTTTTAATCAGGGGCGGCGACAAGGGGGGGGTGTTGCAGGGGCGGGGCCGCCTATTTGTCAAATTGTTATGAAAATAAGGGGATTGTAAGTTTGCCTCACCCAACCCCCCCCCCCACTCCTCCGCGGATCGAAACAGAGCGACTTTTTGGGCTGCTTGTTTTGGCCACGAATTTGGCTGTTTTTAAAAAAAGGAAATTGGCCAGCGAAACTATTCGCGAGGAGTTTCGTCGGCCACTGTATGTGTGTGTGTTTGTATGAGAGTGAGGACTAGTCCTTTTAGAGGCACTGGCGTACATCCCGGGGGGATGGCTGGGGTTATATCGCCCACACTTTTCGAGCGGGGGGGGGGGGGGTGGCCTGTAGCATCCCCCCCCACACTTTTCGAAGAATTTTTTTTTTTATTAATTAATCATTGATAAATTGCTATAATAGTGAGAATTTCTCTCCTGATGCGCTTTAAAATGATTAGAATCGTCCAAATTTAATCTAAAAAACTAAAGGCTCCTGGCTTCTGTCGCTTCGCATCCTTCGCTTGGCACTTTCGTCCTAATAATTTGAATATTTGGCCCGGAATTCCTGCGTATGGGCCTCGTTTTCCGAAGGAGTCCTCCCTGCATGATAGTATAGTTAAATCGACAATTTGAAAATGTGTATATTTCCCGATTTTTAACCTATATTTATTCAAAACATTGGTTTTTAGAATGAGAGTATTATACTGGCAAGACTGGCAGAGACCAGCAATCCCTAACTGACCGAATTAAAGAACATTGTCGTAAAATTGGGAAGATTGGAGAGGGGGATCTGAGGGATATACTTGCCACCAGTTTCGGGAAGGAGGGGGATGTTCTTGTACAAATGTACCTCCACTGTTAAATAAGTGTTTTTGTGTTTTATTCAATTATTACTAACATTTCTAATATTTTTTTTATGCTAATACTGAGATTTGTTATCCTGCATATCCTGATGTTTCAGTTTGATATCTCTCTTGCATGTTCAATTACTAGTGTTTTCCATTGGCCCAGGAATGGGCATTCTATCCATATCGCCTATTCAGAGCACAGATAACGCAAAATTAGGCTAATTAATCTTATTATCAACAAAATGTAGAAAACAAACTCAGATTATTTTTCACGTGAGGACATAAGGAGCGCCTATCGTTTCTTGTTCAGTAATAACAATTGTCATTTTTTAATTAGCTTCCCTGTGACAATGGCCCTTTTCACATTTTAGAGGCACCTGTTCTAATTTAGGTGGGCGGCCGCTACCACCTTTTGTAGCAGTGATACTTGTTTCTTTAAATGCTCTCCTTTTCCCCTTTACTTTGGTGGGCTGCGAATTTGAAGACGACTTAGAGGGCAACTTACTTATTTCGGCTCGCGTCGCTACGGCTCGTCGAACTATTTTTGATATTATGTTTGGAGGTGGCTTTCAGTCTCTGATTTGAGCATTTCAGAAACATTTTCCCCCTTTTATAAGATGTTATTAGACACCAGCATCTATCACAGGTCCTACAAAATTTTTTCTCGCTCATTTTGCTCGCTCGAGTTCATTGATATAGCGCTCATTGAAAACCCAGACTGCAAAATCTAATGCTTATGATATCTGCTGTTTTTATTAAAACAAAAGATCGAGAAACACATTTATGAACGTTACAATGTAATCACAATAAAGCTATGATGCCCAATTTTAGGGTAGAGAGTATGGTATTTTGGCACGTTGTAGAGGTTAGTCCCTTTTTCAAGAAATAGTCCTTGTTTTGGGGTGTCGCCCAAATTTTTGGGCCAATAATTTTTGGAAATATTAATCGTCAGCCCCCCCCCATCTTGAACGGATTTACGCCATAGTTTTTAGAGGAGAAAGACAAATGAAAGGAAGAAGACATGATATTCGTTCAGTCAGTTTTTTGCAAAACTGAAATGCGTGTTTCTTTTTTTTTTTCAATTATTCATTTATTACCTTCAGTCCATAAAAATACACATAATCGTGAAGTTCACAGGAAAAAAATATGATAATTGGTGTAACCCTATACATTAAACAAATGAAGAAACCTTCCTAAAATGATGCAGGAGGGGGTGAAAGCATATACGTTTTAAGCAAATACATTAATGTCACACGACTCTATTATGGTCAAGGTGCGCATGAACGCATTCCAGTTGAACATGGAGATGGTTATCTTCTGTGGAACGTGAATTTTTGGTCCGTGTGAAGTCTGTTTTAAACCTATTGTAGTAAACACAATCGTTTAAATAAAAAACAATTTGAACAATAGCATTTTATTGAATTGAATAATATTTAGATATTTATTATTGTATTAGTCTCACAATGAATTGAATCCAAATTCCAAAGCCAGAATGTGAACTTACCAATCGTGTTTAAATTTTCCCCCAACAAACGTTTCAAGTTCACAAGTAACATTGTTCATTTTTTTTATTAATTGTCCCACAAAAATGAACATTCCTCATTGAAATATTAAGCGTTTTTAACCATTGCTAAACGCAATACTGACACTTGCATATAGTAACCGTTTTGGTTTTCTATTTCAATTGTTTTTTATTTTCATATACCATCATACAGGGTGGCCCAGAAAAACGGAAAACATTTTGCATAATGACGATGTATTTCTCAAATGAATTATTATCTATATTTAAATTCATCTGTTAGCATGTAACCATTTTTTCGTCCAGTAGGATGACTACCAAGATGCATCTTATTTTGGTAAGGTACATTCTGAAATGCAGTGCTTTGGCAAAATATTCTCTGAAATGAGCTAACTCTGAAAAAAGTTCGAACATATATAAGTGTTGTACGATACGAGAAACAATGTTTTGTTTAACTCAATAAGGAAGAGGGCAAATTGAAAAGTTAGGTGACGTTTGTTTGTCGGCCACCACTATCAATTAAATACTATCAGTGTGTCCCAAAAATGAAACAGGATCTTCATGGCAAAAAATAATTCCATCATAATAAACAATAGTCTTAATATGAATTTGGTATGTTTTGTAAAGCTTGTGTTTCTCTCTTTCATTTTGATACAGCATATGATTTATTGTCACGCATTGATTGCATAAACCAATGAATATTGATGCTACTAAAATTTCATTTGCAAGCGCAAAATTCATGTTTGAGTGGCCTGTCCGGGTAGTAAATGTAATTATTTGTAGAAATAAAGCATGAGTATGAATATTCAATATTTCTTCCTTTTATCTGACATCTCTGCGTAAGAAAATGAATAACGTATGACGGAGAACAAGTAAACATTAAAACATGCCTGTTTTAGCGTGTGATTTTCTGTATAATACATTTTGAAGCTTTTGGAAGCAAGCTGAATAATAGGTTCAGCGCACAAGCTGACTTCACACAATACTGCTTCGGGACCACAACAATAGGCTCCGAATCTTGTTAGTGAGGTTATTATCTTGGTTGCTGAATGCAAAGTCCAGAAAGAGCAGAGTTAATGAATTGTTATTTTGGATCATTCTGAGAAACAAGCATCATTTCAAATTGTCTTTTCTCACTCATGCATAGTCTCATGGTTTTTCATAAATGGGGTATACATCGGAAAGAAGATAAAAACTAGGCGTTTTAAATGATTCGTCCTTACAATTTCGAAGATATTCTGAATTAGCTTCAAGCATGACGTTTGAATTTCAAATTCGTTCGTGCAATGATTTTATACCTGTGTCCCTTCTGATTGTCTTTGGCTCAGTCCATGGCGTGAATGGAAATGCTTTGCGACTGGTATCAAATTAAAGAGAGAAAGTATGCTTTCGACTACTATAACGATTTTTGTGTGTTATTATAGCTTATTAATATATAACAATTATCATTTCCATGGCAATCTCGAGGGTTTTTTTTTCTGGGGGCACACCTTATACAGCATACAAATTTATAGAGAACGCATACAATACATAAAACAAAGTCTTTTCAGGCCTTCTCTATGCAATGTAGCAATATCTAATTAGTCCAAATTCTTAGCATCATATTTTTCAATATCAGCGTTCCTAGCCCCGCAGTCTATAAATACCTATTAAGTTGTCTTTTAAATTGATACATCATTGAACACAACAATTTACGGATTTTTTGCTTGTTTTGTTCTGAATTTAAATTTTCTACAAATATTTGATAATTAAAAAAAAATCAAAATATGGAGAAATTCGCAAGCATCCTAGCCTACATGTAGGAGCTAGTGTTTTGGCACATAATAATACACTTGTTTCAGAAGGTATGTTGAGCGTTCTTCTCAAAAATAGTCCGCCAAACGTAATATCTCCTTCTTTAACTGAGATTTGGTCAAATTTTGTATGTCCGCCAATTAGACATTCTTTCAAAGCTACCGTACATGCATGTGATTTTCCGTGAATAAGTTATCTGGCGGTTTCAGCTTTATTCCACAAAAGCTGCATAATTCGAAAGTCAAATAGTTTCATTATGTAAAAAGGGCCTTTTTTTATTCGTTAACCAAGCTATGCTTTCATTGATTTTAATATTTGAAAAGTTTTAGCTCTTGTATCTCGTAAGCATACAATGGTACTTTTATAAGTACCCATCAATTTTTCACTAATCCAAAATTTATTGTCAATATCCTTCTGAAGTTTGGGCTTCAGATTTATGTTTACCACATACCTATGGCCAAATGTGTGTTGTTAAGTTATTTATTTCAATAAACTTTTATTTAAATTCCAAAAAACAATTTCCAGAGCATGCTATCTTCTTCGCTATTTCCAATAAATTCTTTGTTTTCAATTCCAGTGGTGTAGCAGAGATAATAGAAAAGTATTTTATGTTCCATTTTTGTCAGGCGGCTTTCTTTCCTTCAGGTTATTGAAATCAATCAAAGTATCTCCTTCTGTAATATGAATCGGCCCTTAGAATTGTTTAATAATAGTTTTCACGTCTTACTACAACTTTTCGTTATTCGATACGATACAGGTAGATGTTGTTTAAGCATGAATCAGATTAAGCACTTATATTGTACCTCTCTGCAAACAAGGGACAACGCCCCTTCTATTTGCAGACGTCTTTTATACATATTTGCAATACAATATACATTCCCTCAATATTTCTCAGATAAAGTTTTTAAAATAAAATCTAAAGTTAGTCCCGTATACCGTCCCAGGCCAAAAAATTCTCGTATCCATTTGATATTGGCGCGATTCAAAATGGCTAACATCAATCATTGGCAAGTGCCCCCTTTGCTCCACTTTACATCATCTATTCTTTCCATTCGCATTTCAAATCATTTTGGTCTAACTCTTTAATCTATGTGACACGTAATGTGGAGTATTGAAGCAACAGAAAACAATAAAAGGCTTTAGATCCATTTGTAAACATCCGCGTGAGACTGGGAAAAGATAATCACTACTTAAGCTATTGATGAAGGCAAGCCTGGGGGTCAGTAATTCCTGCTGGAATTTGAAACCAAACCGCGAAGCAAATAATAGTCGTTAGTTGTAACCTTCTGTAGTCGGATTTTTTTCCTCTCGCTAAAAAATTCAAATCGAGAGTCTAACGGTCACTATACTTCACCACTAAAACTAAGTACATTTCCGGATCACTATATTTTGTTAAGTTCGCAGATGCGCATTTTGTTCTAATGTCATTGTATTTACACATGTTTAATGTTTCGGCATGCAAAAGAGATGCACTGCCTTTAAGATATAATAGACAGGAAAGTTTTCACTGCTAGTTTATTTGATGAAACACAACATTCGCCTTTTCACCATACGTTTAGCATATTCCTTTAAGATCACTTTAACTTTTACTAAGCCTTTCTTCAAATTTATTATTATTACATTTAGATAAGTGTAACTGAACAGCTAGTAGGCTTGTATAAGGTAGGGCTTTGGGGGCTTACAGCCCCACGCAACCCAAACAAATGAACGAAACAAAATTCTCAATGAAACAATTAAAAAACTTGTCTTGTCTTGTAACTTGAAAAAAAAATCAGACGCATAATACGTCGTGCTTCTGGCAGAAAGTCGTATATCGATGCTTCAGCACAAAGGGCGTTAACACTAAATTGCTTGTAACGTGACAACCAATTTGATTTATTTCACATAAATCAGAAGTAATTGTGATCTTTTAGATCCATCTATTCATGTAGTTAAAGGTGGAACAATGGAAAAGTGCAGTGTTCTCAGTTAGAGGCACTTTACTGTTAACGCCTCTAATACAAATAACATTGTTAAGAAACTTCTTGCCAGCACACGCGTAGTCATGAATTTAGGTGAAAATGTCCCGAAACGAGTATACTGGGTTTTAAACAGTTTCTCCCCGAAAAACTTCAAATGAACATTTCATCTACATGTATCTTTGTACAATTACATGAGAAATAGTGTGACAGTTGACATTATGTGTGTATCTTTGCATGGGATAAGTTGGGGGATGGATGTTAATTAGATACGATTCGATTTACATAAGCATATATTCTTAATTCAGCCCAAGTCAACAAATTCACGACAGCATGAGAAGCCATGTGAAATCCAAAATGGCCGCGACGCCTATTTTTGAATACTAGGTTTATTGATCCAGGCAGCGAGCCAGAGGCCTTGGAGGCGTAATTAGTGTTCAATACACTTGTTCGGAAAGTTAG
>JZLH01S0281465.1:0-10419 GCA_001188425.1 Eucidaris tribuloides
GATTCAATCCACCAAAATAGGAGGAGAGTAGGATATTTAAGAGTAGTGTTTGGCGTAGTAAGTCTGAAGAAAATGGAAACATGCAGAATACATGGAAAAGAATTCTAAAATTGGCGAAAAAGTGGCAATCCGTAGAAGCAAATTTCCCTTCATAAACAGGTGATGATGGTAGTTACAGTACAACAACCTGTAAAGACTACTCAACTCCAAAGAAATATTAAAACTATTTTCTGGCAAACAAGTATGAAAAAGTAGGAAAATAAGGATTTTTAGGGGGGAAAAATAAGATAATAAGGATCTTCACAAAAAATTAGAAAAAGGTTGGAACAGTTGGACAGGTTGAAGGCCAGCCCCTGATTTAAAGTAATGATATTTAATAGTATTTGATAGTTCCTAATACAAACCTTCATGGCAGGAAATTTCGCGTAAGGGGCAGCCCCAGTTGCTAGTTCAATGGCTGTAATGCCAAAACTCCAGATGTCGGCTTTGAAGTTGTATCCCCCTACCTGGGTGAAAAACAAAACAAACATACGAAGATAACGTGAGCCACTTCACAATTACCTCGATCTTCTGAACCGATCACCATTTGGTGCTGCTAAAGTGTAATATTAACTCAATAAAGGGGAATGAAACCCAGATATATCCAGTATTCACATAACAATAAAAGAAGTTACAGTGAAAGTTTGAGCAATTTTGGTTGAACCATTAAAGTTTATTAAATTCTTATTATGAAAGATCCTAAAATTGGCAACTCTACCAGCTTCTGAATTAAAAGTGTGAAGAACTCCCTATCGGTTTTGTACACAATTTTTTTTTTTACTCATTCTCACTTTTTATCAATCATTCAATTTCCTCTTGTTGTAATGAATGAAAGGTTTGCAGAGAGAATTTAAGATGCAGAATAAATTTGCTGTTCATCTCTGTATTATCAAATCAATGATAAATACGATCAAATGCTTAATCTTGATCGCAAGGAATGATTCTCAGGTATTTGTTACCAAGAAAACCGTGGCATTGCCGTTACCCAGCATAGCCTGGTGGTTGTGTCGCTGACCGGATATCAGTAGGTTTCAGGTTCAAATCCTGTTGGGTCACTCTTTTTCTGAGTCATTAAAAAAGAAATTCAGATCAAGCATTTGATCTTATTTATCATTAATTTGATAACACAGAGATGAACAGCAAATTTATTCTGCTTCCTCTTGTTTGTTGTACAAGTATGTCCCAACAAAAATGATTCTACATGCTTTAATGAAAAGATCTGGTTACCTGTCCAACTGAGATCAGAAAAACATAGATTTGTGCAGATTTCTGTAAAAATCCAGTGGAGTTCTCCATACGTTCATCTATAAACTGGTAGAGTTGCCGATTTAATAATCCTCCAATAAGAATTAAATAGATTTTGAACATTCATAATTCGACTTGAATGGTTCAGTCAAATTTGATGAAAATGTCAGTATTTTTCGTCCTCTTATTGTTCTTTATTCCCTGAATGCAAATAGACGTCGAGGTTCATTCCCGTTTAAGTGCTAGCAGATTCGGGAAATGGAGGAATTTTATGCTGGTTCACCACGTTACATTTTTGTTTTTATTTCAAATTTTAGTTCACTTTTGTAGAATTATAGTACATCTATATTAAAGGCATCGTATAACAAAATTTCCATTGAAAAAAAATGTGAGCTACATGATTCTCCATGCTACTAGTGTCTTTGATAAGGTCTAAACATAAAGCCCTGAAAATCTTACAGTTCAAAATGATCATTAAGTGCTTTAAAAAAAGTAAAAATCAATGAGAGACCATTTCAATTTTCCCCCCTAGACTGCTGTGTTGCAGAATTTTCATCAGCCGAGAATAATTCATGCACCAATTTCCATCTGTACATCTTTTACAAGTGACAGCATAACTGTCTGAACTTTTGTTTGAAAACTGACCTGCTCCATGACTTCGGGGGCCATCCAGCACGGCGTTCCCACAAACGTGGTCCTGACCTTGTCACGTGACAGGTCGCCGCCCATCGCTAGCCACGAGCTGACTCCGAAGTCCGCCAGCTGGACCGTACCATCGGAACCCAGGAGTATGTTACCCGCTTTAACATCCCTGCAAAAAAAAACAAACAGAATGTTGAGATGACTTGCAGAAGCAGTTGAATGTGATATAAGTTAAGCCATCCTGACTGCCTGACTCCATCCCAATCATGTACAGTTCGGCCTCAATTATACGGCCATCGATTATACAGAGATCTCTGTTATCCGGACAATGCACTTATACAGTCATTGCTGTAAATTCATACACCTTTATCAGAAGTGTACACAGAACTAGCTGGGTATCAGGAAACAATAAATAAAGTATCACTTGTGGGAGGTCTGTTGCAATTTGTGCATGGTCTTTGGGTTGTTTGTACAACAACTTTGGCATGTATACCTCCCCCCTATACTGTGTTTGTACATTATCTCTCTTATCCGGCCATATCACTTATCCGGATGGCTGCTGGTCCCAACGTGGCCGGTTAATCAAGTTCGAACTGTACTTGCAAGATGAAGGTGAAAATGTAAGTTATCCCATACCACACTCCACCCCTTCCCTACTTATCACTACACTTCCCCCAAATCAAATCACCACCAGACTCTCATAACTACATTATGCCTGGAATACACCCATAAATATAAAGTTCACAACCCTTTGACCTTTCACCTTGTTCGATTGGCAGAAATGCCCATTACTACCCATCCTACCAAGTCACAACACCACCACCATTCGCCCCCCTCTCCCCAAGCAGCTATAGTTATCCAATTTATGCACAGTTTATTGACCTTTAACCCTTGACTTTGGGTGGATTTTGTTCAAAATCTAACAATTCATCTTTACCTCATGGTGCATGCCTGGGAACAGTATGATCAAAATCCACACAGGTATTCACCAGATATCGCAATATGAGATCAGGATGTACAGATGGACAAACATACTCAAAAACATAATGCTTCTGCTCCAAAGGGACTAGATTAAAAAAACACCTAAAAATTTGTTGTGTCCACAGGTCATGGATGTCCCCACTAACGCGATCAGTAAGCATTTCTCATTAAGTTATCATGTAGAAACCAATTTGCATGAGCTGTGACCTTTGACCTTCATACTCCAAATTTGAACTTCACCTGTATTTCAGTGTCACCTACCTACACATCTAAAATTTTTAAAACTCATCAAATATTTATTGAGTTATCGCCCGGAAACCAATTCGCATATATAACTGTATGACCTTTGACCCTTGACTTGCAGACTCCAAATTTGAACATGACCTGTATTTTAGTACCATCTACCTACACACACAAATTGTTAAAAATCTGTCAAATATTTACTAAGTTATCACCCAGAAACCAATTCGCATATATAATGAGCTGTGATCTTTGACCTTTCACCTGCACACTCCAAATTCGAACTTGAACTATATGTTAGTGTCATCAACCTACAATCAAATTTTTTTTAAATCTGTTACATATTTATTAAGTTATCGTGCAGAAACCAATTAGGGGGACAGACAGACGGAGAGACAGGGGTAACGCTTAATGCCCCCTCGAGACTTTGTCTGCGGGGGGGCATAAAAATATTCCAGCACTCACCTGTGAATCTGGCCGTGTTCATGGAGGTACTCCAACCCTAGCAGGGTCTCCTTCAGGATGGTGGCTATGACTGCCTCTTCAAACAGACCTCCCTTGCCTCTACCCTTCTTCATCATGAACTTGATCATATCCAGAACAGAACCTGGTGCGGAAGAAGGAGACAAAAAAAAAAGCACCTTTCAATTCTCCCTATCGCATATAGCTCTACGAATCTGAACGCATGTGGCGCTCTTGCTTTTTTGGCCCTAGATTCTTGGGAAGTAAACTGCCGGCGGATCTATATCTGCATGCAAGCTCATACACATCGAATGCTAAAATACTCCTGGATCGTGTCACAATCTTATAATCTCGCGAAAAACACAGTTATTTTCATACTCATACGTTTGACGCCTGAATGCATTCCGCAATACTTCAAAGTGTGGTTACCCTGGATTCGAGAGTACAGCGTACCGAATTGGTACCTCGGAGGCATGCTTCCCACATTTTTGCCTGAACGCTCGCAAATGAACCACTCTGGCATGGTACGGTACATTAAAAGAGCTTGAACAGGCCCATAATTTTTCAAATGTAACTAGCCCGAATGAAAAAAAGAGATACTTACAATGTATTTTTCCAATAAAATGTAGGTGAAGTTTTTTTGTAATAAACATAATTTCATTGTTTGTTTTTTAAACAATTAGCATATTAATAAAAAATCTTACCCGCTTCTAGAAGTTTCATGACAAGCCAGATTTCATCCTTGACAACAAACGAGGTGTAATACTGTACCACACAGTGATGCTTGCACTGTCCCATGGCCTGAATCTCTTTCTGAAAAGGGAAAAAATATATATCACATTATACCAAAAGATAATGATTGCTAGCAAACTTGGGGGGAGCTAAATTAAGAATTAATTAATTTAATTTAATTTAAAAGGCATGCAGATTTTATTTCATTCCCCACATGTACAAGAAAACAACAACAAATCATCAGTTTTTATGAAAAATCAAAATTTTTGAAAACTCATGTACAACATCAATGAAGAGTGGTGCTGGTACGACATCACAGACTTTAAAGGCAGAGGATCTCATTTGTAAACATCGCCCGAAGGCCAGGAAAAGATAACTCATGCCCTTTATAGGCTATTAATTTGGGAGTCAGTAATTACCTAGAATTTGAAAAATGCAAAGAAAAACAATAACCGTTTAGTGTACGTTCTATTTTTTTTCTCGCAAGAAAATAATTCAAATCAGAGTCTAACAGTCACTATAATTCCACTAAAACTGAGTTTCTAGCTTCTATATTTTGCTAAAGGTTCCCAGATGGCATTTTCTTCTAAATGCCATTGTATTTACACAATGTTAATTTTCAGGCATGCAAAAGAGATGCCCTGCCTTTAAGCAGAATTGCCATCTACAGAGGGTGACTTTCTTAGAACTTTAAATGAATCATCCAAATTTGGTGGAACTTTCATTGTCGGATACTTACATGTACAAATGCCCTGGATTCATAGAATCCACATTAAATTCATTGGGCAACAGTGTAGCAGCCAATAGAGCACCAACAAGACGCAGAATAAAAAAATCAGTAAATTTGTATTCATGCAGCAATGTAGCAACATATCTGCATATTCATGAGAGATTCCGCTCACTGACTTGACCATTCCAAGAACTCCCCAGCAGTTCTGTACTTTCGGGACATGGCAAAATTTCCATGTCTGAATTTTCGTCTTTACCAAACTTTAGACGCAGAAACGAGCGTAATGACACCTTTGGCAATTGTCTGCATTATTGTGAGGACATCATAAGGACATCCTTTCTGTTACACTTCTCCCTCTTCCACAAATGCTCCTGAAAGCCCCCACTGTTTGGCAGCTTCAAGATTGAAAGCTGAAGCCACACAGAACATTGTACGAAAGCGCGGAGCTGATGCGGATCTACATGTACGAGTGAATGAAGTCGTACATGCGGACACTTTGTTGTCCAGACATCAAAGAGTCAATAGTTTCTGCAGCATTTTGTGCCCTTCCCAATTGATTCCTAGGACACTCTCAGGTAGGGCCGTCGTCAAATAGAAATTTCTCTTCCGACATGTCACCTCAAATATTTAGCCGACAGACACAGCTGTCGACACAACAATGGTCTGATTAATTGGGCCATTCATAATGCAGTCTTACACCACCGTACCTATTCATGTTTAAATACACCTGTATTGTGGCTACATACTACAGGGGATAATCAACCTGCCAGGGGGCCCCAGTGATGACTGACATCGCTATTGAAAGCAGCGGTGGAATTTTGAACTTTGGGCTTGACCACATCATCAATTTCTGGGGAACCAAGATTCTTATGATGTAGATTACACTCAGAACAATGGTTCTCAGTTTCTATAACCTTCTGCAAGTGTGAGAAAGAAAAAAAATGCTCGCTTTGAGAAGTGACTGGCTGCGGAGATAACATTGTTAGGTCCTGATTTATTACTTTGATACGGTACCCTGTGTGTTGTTGTCGGTAAGTCTAAGATAAAATCTCTGTCGTTATATCGTCTTTCAGTCAAAATACTGTTATCTCGACAAGCTTTCCGACAGAAAGCCCGTCGATGACGCCACTACTCCCAGGTATGTCTGCAGTCAGTATGCAGAAATTCCTAGTGGTATCCACAGAAATTATGATTTTCACGTTTTTTCATGTATGATGCAGAAAGAATGCCAAAATGACATAATATTCTTCCGCAACCCTCCCTTATCTTGTCGGCGCTCTAGAGCGAGGCATTTACTCAGGGCAGGAAATAAATTTGATTTTGGGGGACTACTTTCAAGCCTGATTTATTGATGCCAGTATGTTATACATTGAACCCTATGATGATAATTAAGGGCTATTTAGTTAATTTGGGGGGCTAAATCGCCCTCAGCCCCTTTGTATTTTCTACGCTGCATTCACTGTGTCCAATCTTACCGTGAGCTCCTCCATGGTGGTGTTGCACTTCTCCAGATTAATCCTCTTGATGGCGCACTCCTCATTTCGCGGGATGCAGATGGCCTTGTGGACCGTTGCCGTGGCGCCATGACCTGGGGTGAAAAATAAGAAGGAAATCAGGAATTAATAATACACAGTTTGTATCGTATGTTAACATTATGTCATTTTTTTTCGCATACATAATATTTCATGATTTTGGTTCAAGATGGGAAATCCGCATGAGTTTATTTTCAAGATTTTATTGTTTTCATTCACTGTACATCAGGAAGTGAACATTTGTGCAGTAGTTTAGTCATGAAATTCGCGTAAATAAACCACCGTGAAATATTCACTGTACATGTACTACATGTAAGTACCTGGTAGTGGGTTTAACCCCATGGGGGCGATGGGCTTGTACAGAAGCCCTGAAAATGACAAACTTTTCAGACATACATTGGATAAACAATACAGTCCCATAAGTACACCAGGGCTCGACACTAAATATAGCACTTGCCCGCTTGCATGGGGCAAGTTAAAACTCAAAATGTTAAAATTTACTTGCCCAATTGGGCAAGTAAAATTTTGATCATAAAATAAGCAAAACATGTCCAAAAATCTTACCAATAAACAAAAAGAATATATGTCTGAAATTTTGTGTTGAGTTAACAACTAAATTTCATCATTATTTTGTTTATTGTACATGTATGACTCTTGAAATTAAAAAATCACACCTCTTTGCAAGCCCCAGAATTAAAATAACATACATATTCACTGCCATAAAAAGGCTTGACTATTTAAAATTACTGAAAATCATGTTTAATGTTTTTGATTTTTTTCGGACAAGTAAATTTTTCATTTGGGCAAGTAAAACTCTAAAATTATAATATTACTTGCCCAAAGGGCAAGCAGGAAAAAAAGATAGTATGGAGCCCTGACTACACATTCTTGACATGGAAAGATTATGAAAATGAATATTCTGCATCCGCTTTTTAACAAGAAAATGTCAATTCATTGGTTTTTATTCCCTTCACGGTCTACCAAATGAATATTGCATAATGACTTCATCTCTCATAAGCAGCAAGTCCAAGAGGTTATAGTTTACCAATATTTATTTGCCTCTCTTTTCTGAGTGTGTTTTTTAGCTAAATAAAATCCAATATTGGGCAATACGTTTAGTGAGAACATGAGCAGAGAAAAGACTGGTTTGAGTTGTGTTCAGTCTGATTTCCAAGTTTTTCCACGTTGGCTTTTAACTTTCTTGATTGGTGGGCTGCATACAACATAAGAAGATTGTTTCATTTTGTAATAACTCTTGAGAAAGAATTTTGACGTTTGTGGGCTTTACTTGTCCCTAAACAAAAATCTGAGCTTTATGATTCCTCATGCTACCAGTGTCTCTGATACGTTCTAAAAATGAAGCCCTGAAAAAATTGCAGTTTAAAATAATCATTAAGTGCTTTAAAAAAGTGAAAATCATTGAGAGACCGTTCCAGCGTTCCCCCATAGATTGCTGTGTTGCAGAATTTCCTATCGGCTGAAAATAATTAATGTGCCAATTTCTATCTGCACATATTGTACTAGTGACAGTATAACTGTCAGAACTTTCGTGTTTTAGAGTGTTTATTTGTTCATTCAAACAACGATATAAAATAAATAAAAGATATAAATCCTGTCTGTTCCATGCAAAAGATACAACTCAACATGTGTGCTCTATACATCACGGTACTTTTCTACTATCTTTTTTCTTTCGTTTATCACTCAGCAGCAGATGCCTATACTTCCTGGTTCCAAATGTACAAGAAAGGTTCATTATATGTGGACAGCACTTGAATACATCACTTGAGTGGAGAGGAAGGGGTGGGGAGGGGAGGGGAGTGGTGGGGAGGGGAGGGGAGTGGAGGGGAGGGAAGGGGAGAGGATTAAGTGTGAATTGGGCTTTCGTGGTGGGGGAGGAGTTGGGGGGTGCAAGGAAAACATTATTAATTGCTTGTATTCAGGCACAAACATTCAAAAACATGAAAACTGAATATTTAGTATACAAATCAAGTAAAAGGGTTGCCTGTTGCGAACATCACAATATTGCTAATTTCTTAATGACCTTTTGAAATTTCCAAAAATTCATATCTTTATTCTGATTTTTTTTTTCAAAACATCCCTCATCTATTCCTCTCATTTTCACGTTTTATTCAAAATATTTTGCTCTTTCAGGATAGAATGCCCCCTTTAAGTGGTCACCACATACAAAGTACAGTATCAGGTTTATCCTATCATCGGATCAGCTTCAAAAACACCTGCACGGTACCCCTCCCTCTTGTACCACTCAAGTACACTGAAATCTGCACATGACTTGCATAATTTGCTATTGACATTGGAGGCATGCAGTAGTACCAACCCAGGGTAAAAAAAAAAAAAAAACTCAATTGCCCTCTTGCTCCAAGTCAGGTGTGCAAACAATTCAGTCTCCAATCAAAGCAGAATTAATTTTTTGTCCTGGTCCTCACAAATCCTACTCATTTTCATAATTAATGGTTTGGTAAAGACTACACTGTACATATGTACAGATTTGTATACTATACTGTTCTGTCGACAGATGTCAGTGAAAAATTATGCTATAGCAGTAGAAATAAATCAGGCTTTTGCTCTAAAGTGAAATAAATGGACAAACAAGCCAATCTGATGCAGAACGACCTTTTGTCCCTCAACTGGTGGTGGCACATAATGTTGGTTTGCATATTTATATGCTTGTTCAAAGTAAACATTTTGTCACCTACATACAGCAATTTGGTGGGTTGCTAAGGTACAGTAGGATAAAGCAAATACGGGATTGGTGAAGTGAAAGCAGGACCAGCACACACTAATTTAAGTTGTAATCTGTTTTTTTTTTTTGGATTTATTTATTTTTTGGGTAATATTATAGCTGTATCATTTCAGTTATTTCAAAATTGTTCAACCTATCATGAAAACCAGGTGGTTTCTGGTTACCCTAAAAACAATACTTTCTGCAAAAAGGAATATTCTTATTCCCTGAAGTACATGGGTAAGTGTGTCAAAATGCCAGAGCTCAAGGTCAAATACTCCTCTTGCTTCGCAACCACTGCTTAAAGACACTATACAGTGCACTCTAGTTATAAAGAACGCTGATATAACAAAATTTCATTATAAAGAAGTAAAATCTCTGGTCCCATATCTTGGATTTCCTTTGTACTTTATTATTTTTTGCAACCCTGATATAAAGAAATTTTGTTATAAAGAACAAATATCATGGGTCCCAAGGACTTCTTTATAACGAGAGTGCACTGTATAACATTGTGGAAGACCCGTTTAAAAAATTGTCAAACTTTGCCATCTGACATATCTGACAGTGTTTGAATCTACAAATAAACACCATAGAACACAAAAGTTCAGACAGGTATGCTGTCACTTGTAAAATATGTAAGATTATTAAGATAAATATTGGCACATCAATTATTCTCGACCGATGGAAAATTCTGCAACACAGCAGTATATAGGGCAAAAACTGGAATGGTCTCTCAAAGATTTTTATTTTTTTTAAAGCACCTTAATGATTATTTTGAACTGTAATTATTTTAGGGCTTCATTTTTAGACCCTTTCAAAGACAATAGTAGCATGCGGAATCATGTAGCTCACATTTTTTTAAATGGAAATATTGTTATACAATGCCATTACAGCCCAAGTTTAGTTTTAAGGATTTTTTTTATTTGAAAGCTTTATGCCCAAAGGTCATATCACACCAATAACAGATTCTGAATATCTTTCCTTTTTTTGTAATTAATTCATGAAAAATCTCGGGGGGGGGGGGGACCTTAATTATACCTCATCAGAAAGAGCAGACTCTGCCCTTTAGGATGAGG
>JZLH01S0281536.1:4367-36379 GCA_001188425.1 Eucidaris tribuloides
TGCAAACCAGAGACAGCTGCTTGAACCAGACTATCAACAGGTAATCTTGATTTTGACCATGTGAAATAATCTCTTCGTCATTTCATCATTAGGAACTTGAGTTTTACCGTGTGCATCTCTCCGATACTAATCTTGCAAATGGATAACCTGCTTAAATAATTGATATAAACACAACAATATTTAATTAGTAAAATTAGATAAAATGATCCTCACATTCTAAAGGCAGTTTAACTCATCACTACATCACTACTGTATAGGCTAATTGCATTTCCAAAAATGTCAATTGACAATAAGTTCACAAATTCCATATTAAAGCCAACATGAAATCACTGCACTCACTCCACAAGGCCAGTCACACAAAATACATATATTGCAATAATTTTTTCCCCTCCCCACATACTTTTACCATGCACTCTTGCACTCATTGTGCCAATTGAATTAATATAACACGAGAAAAACAAATAAAATGAATACTCGTATTATGTAGGCCTATAAAGAATGTTTCAACTAAAATTGACCAGCAAAACAATAAAATACTCCCCCCGTCACAAATATCACTTCCACCTTTCACATCCCCACTATTATTCCAAACATACTGCCAAAACGTGTTACAAATGAACAAAACAACAAACTTTCCACTATTATTTGGCAGTTAATTTTTATTTTTGCAAGCAAAAAACTTTTTGGTCTCATGCCCCCTGCCTCCGCTTATCTTTTTGAATAGTTAATTTGCAGTACAGTTTTGGGCTGCATGCACATTAAAAATGTTTGCCTTTTCTTCATCATCAAGCCTCCTCCCTCCCCCTCTCCCCCCCCCCGTCTGTCGCTAGAATTTGTAGTTATTTTTTTTTGGGGGGGCACCAAAAAATGTTTTGGTCGTCATTGCCCCCCCCCCCCTCTCATAGATTTTTCAGTTAAAAAAAAATAGTCAAGCCAAAGTTTCGGTTCCAGTCACCGTACCGGTGTCAGTCATCGCCTCTGGCTTGCCAGAAAGTTGTTTGACTATAATTTGCTAGTTAAAAAAATTGCAGCCAAAAATGAATCTCCTAATTCCAAAAAAGTTACACCCTGTTTCATTTCTATTTTTTTTTTTTTTGTAATATCTACATTAATTGTATATTACTAAAAAATTACAACTTACACCTCTACATGCTAAATTTCTATACAAAATGCTGGCACAAATGACATACCTCCCTTCTTCTTTACTTAGTTACTACCCATTAGCCACTGGGAACACTTGTTACCCAACCATTCCTCTAAACAACAAAGCATGACCTTCCCGCGCCACAGCCCGGGCCAGATGCAACCCATTCGCAATTCACGGAAAATTTACCCAGGGTGAAAAATGAAAATCAAGTGAACAACTTTGTTTACCCTGAAGATATCAGAAGAGTCACATCAAAATGCTGATGAAAAAATTGGGCTCATCAGGAAATTATTTTTTTGAGCTATTGAAATAATATTATGTAAAGACATTGCATTAAAATTCAGTTGTTTGCATTATTTTTGTAATGTGCAAAAAATTGTCACTATAAATGACTTTAGAATATTTCTATGCCAAATAAACGAGGACTCATTTTAACATCATCCGCTGGATACCCAAGGAATAAATCTGTTCTGAAAAATGGCTATTTCAATTTTCGATTTCCCTCCGCTGGAAGTTGTCCGTACGTTTTCGATATGAAAGCTTTTTACAGTACACTGTTTTTGCTCCAATTTTTTCTAAATTCAATGCCCAAACTAAATGTGATATAACACAATACATATCAGAAATTTCGAGAAGTTGCATTGTCATCCCCAAAAAACGTTACGTACATACAAACCAACGCATTACGACATTTAAATTTCATCACAAGTTACCTCAGATACAGCAAATACTTTGATTCAACACTGTAATGTTGATATCTGTATAAAGTAATACATTAACTTATCTTACATTAATGAGCAATTACTTTAGCAACAATTCACTTTTCACTTTGATTTACTAATCCACAGCCTTTATTACTTGTACTACTCCCCATGCCTCCCTGACTTGCATGCTGCAAACAGCAACTCTTATCAAGCTGAGCAATGTATTCGTTTTATGATCTGGATAAATAACGGGATGAGGGAGAAGAACATCCAACTCTTCTTATGTTCCAATGGTCCCTTTTTATGTATAATTTAACCCTATTTTAACGGCTATTTGACCAGGTTTTTACGTTGGGGGTCAATTTACCCCCCCTCAGTCTCGGCCACCGATCGCTTGCGATCAGCCAGCCAAAATTTGCCTGTGCGCATAGAGCCGATGTAATACTACACGACTTGAGTCTAAAATTTCCAAAAATTATTTTTTTCTATTTTTAAACCCACTATATAACATGTTTCCAGATTAAAAAAATCTTAAGCTACATGATTCCATCCTACTTAGTGTCTTTGATACGCGTCTAAAAATGAAGCCCTGAAAAATTTGCAGTGTATTTAACAATCATTAATAGCTTAAAAAAGTGAAAAATCATTGAGAACCATCCAGCTATTTCTCCAGAACTACTGTTTGCAGAATTCCTATCGAGCACCAGTATTAAATTTAATGTCAATTTTATTGCACTTTAATGCTACTATGACACATAACTGTCCAAACTTTTGTTTAGGTGTTTATTTTTGTCCTTCAACCTTTCAATATGTCACATTAGCAAAGTTCGACCAATTTAAACGGGTCTTCCACAGTTTTATATAGTTCTTTAAAGTAATAATTATGCAAATAAGTGTATGAAATTTTTTTTTCGCTATAAAAACTCACTATTAAAACATAGCTGAATTGATAACTTTGCGAAATATTCATTTCACATTTTAACAATTATCTCAAAACATTTCTGATCGGAATTAATTCTTATGTAATTATTCTTTTGATATTCTTATGTATTTCTTTGTTTTTTGACCTTTTGTTTTCTATTTTTTATCTAAATTTGTTTGGACATTTTGCAATTATAATTACACACAAAATTCAATATCAGTTTCAACCAGTAAGCAAAAATAATCATACATTAGATTATGCATCTGAAACCCAATTCAATTTGATTTGTACACAAATCACGTTTTGATGCAATTTTGTTTACATGCATTATAAAAAGCCTCCGGTCGTAACTGTATGTCATTTTCAGCTGGAAAAACTTCTCAAAAGTTATTGCGAAACTTGAAAAGTAAAAAGTCGGTGAGCGACCAGCTGAAAAATTTTCGCGGCGGCTCAATTTACATTCCGCAAATTCGTCGAGGCGTCAAAAGTACCCCCCCCGTTAATATAGGGTTAAACAATACAATCTGCCAAGTACTTCGTCGATCAAGAAATTCATTCTGATGGATGCAGTATTTAAATGTTTGAAAAGATCCAGATCATAATTTCTTTTTACACAACACAGCAAAGAAAAGGAAATTATTTGTACCCTCTCCCGCAATGACAACAGAACCATTCTGTTTCCAAAGCTAATATGAAGCCAGAATATAAATATCCTCAAAGTCACCTTTCTGACACTTGACTAAAGACGTCTGAAATAACACCTAAAAGCACATCCTTTATGTGTAAAAGACATATTGAACTTTTGTTGAAACATTATGCATTTTGTTTTAATTACAAAAAAGCAGCTTATTAGCATATGTTTATGCTCAGTCTTATGTATGGAGGGGTGGGGTCAGCTGAATGAATGGAAAAGATGTAATTCAGTAACGCTTCGATGAACACATTTTTATATTAAGCATTTGATCATTCAATTACAAAAGTCAAAAGGCTGATTTACATGTTTTACAATCTACCGATCCATTGCAAACATAAATTTAGCCTTTTAGATTCGTACTATGAAAAAAAACGTCAACAACTAAATAAAGTATGGGGTATACCCCAAATACTCACTCAAATTCAACTTCAAAAATAAAGATATCATGAAATTCTTATGGAACATTTTTAAATGTCTATAGTACTATCAAACTGAAAAAACCAAAAATATTAATCTATTCATGTGACCCCTACCACTTTATGAACGCTGGCAATCATGTACATGTCCGTAACGCTCAAAATTAATGTCTCATAAACGCCACAATTATGCTAGAGGAAACATATTCATCTGTTCACTAAATTTATACTTTATTTTATTTAACATTCCTTACCTTTTCAATTTATTAGTAATTCGTTAAAGGTAATGACATAATTGGCGGTATCCTCAACTTGGCGATACTACTCTAAGAATTCAATAAAAACTATGCCAAGGCTTCTCCTGGTTAAAATCTTGTAAGTCAAACTTTCCACCATTCTAAAACAACCAATTGTCAATCTAACTAGTAGCATGGAAAAACCTGCTTCTGGCTCTTATGGCGCTTTTTTTATCCTACCCGCAAAGAATAATACTCTATGTTTAGCTATCTCTTAAGTAAACCAAATACAGACAAATCCTCCCCTGAATACCACATCTGCATACGTGAACACGCTGGATAATTTTCAACTCATTTCGTTCTTGATATTTTCAAGTTTCCAATATTCACTACTTAACGTGCTTAAACTCACAGACTTTTCAATGACACTACAGCATGCCAAAAAGCTGTGTCCAAAAAATGTAATTCCGACGCACACATTTTCCATAACTACCACACAGTGATTAAAAGGAGAAACTTTCACTGCTATATAATAGTCCATATGTGTTGTGATTTTCCTCATTTTATGAGTTCATAATAAAAAGTGTATCCTAATACCTTTCGAGTTGCAAAATTCTCTAAATGTTAATGTCCGTAACGCTGAATTGCCCATCAACAAACTCACGCAGAGAACCACACCCTCGCCAGCGCAGTCGCGTCATCATTCCGCCGATGCGCCACCCAGACCTCGGTATGATGAATGTAAATTGTCAGTTCAACTTTGCTTCAATGTCTACAATTCAAATACTTTTTACATAGAAAGTAATGATTTAAGCATTATGTAATATTACACATGTCAGATATTTTTTTTTATTGCACGAATGCATTTCAACACTGTCGAAACAACTGCTACTCTAAACCATACGCCTTCTTCTCTATTTCAACATTCCCCTATACTACGCTGACGGTGGCCGGCGCAGCGCAGTCCCTAGTCCCACATTATAACAGTTTACATTTTACATGCAGCTACCACTCGTAGAAGAATCATTTACCGTACGATTTTACCCTCGTACTTGCAGGATACCTACGGGAAAATCTTCCATATTCCTAATTTTCCAAGAATACATATATTCCCCATTTGCTCCATCTCCCCCGGAAAGAATTATTGATAATAAATATTTTGCATTTCTAAGGTTATTTTTGGGCGAAAACATACCTTCTTGGGAAAATCACTTTTTAGGAGAAACATACGTTTTGTATTCCAATGGAAAATATGTTAATAGCTAGGAAAAGTCGTTGTCCTAGGAAATACGCCATTCCGGCTAGGCGGAATCAAATTTAGTGCATCTCAGCCCTCTTCACATGGATGATGAAGATAACCACGTACATGTCTACCCTGCGCAGCTACGATTTATACAAACTTAACAACAACAACAACAGCAACAAAGATGGCACGGGCTGTGGAAAATCGCTGTATATCTGCATTTGCAGATGCCAATTCGTGATTAAATAATATCACCTGTGGGCTGTTGGAAGTTAACAGCTTTGCATTTAAAAATCGTATATTTCCTTAGCTTTACGAAATGTGTTGTTAATAAATACATAGTAGCCAGACCAATAAATATAAACTTTTAAAGTAAATTTATTACGAATCAAGTCCATTGTCATGAACCTTCCGACTTCCCGTCAAAACGAATTTAAATTTTGTATGTCTCCCACAGAATTCTAATAATGTTCGAAACGAATTACAATCCGCAGTTACACTAACTATTTGTTTTGCAGATGTGAAAACCTTCTTTACCCCCAAAGTTGAAACATTCTTCCGAAATGTCATTTCAACAACACCCGATAGTAAACGATCAGCGTGATATCTGATTTCGTTCACTTATGTATTTGTTTACATATCCGCACAGCGACCATCTCAGTCCCCTCATGTGGATACCTAGTACTCCGAATTCATGTGTCACAAATTCTTCCATCCTTTTTAATGAAACATGCATAGGAAATTTGTACTCACAATTTTAAAATGTGTTATAAAATCATAGTCTCGTTCAGTATTATTTTTTTTCTGAGGCTTATCTCCACGCTTCGAGCAATCTGCAGAGAAGACAGTCTAGTACAGGCGCAACTTCCAATATCGGACATATTTCCAATGTCGGAACTTTAATGCTCATCAAAAATCTTGGCACAAAGAAAATCTCACAATATCTGAGATTTTTTTTTCCAAGACAATTTTCCACATTTCATATGTTAAACAATTAGATCTGATTTACATAGATCATAGTAGTAATACAAATTTATTAATAATCATAAAATAATAATATTCGATATACATACATTCACTAAACTATTTGGTAATCGATTCTATCAGCCAACTTTCTCTCATAATCTGCAAAATTAAACAATCGATATAAACTTAAAATAGGACGCGTTTAATTTTCAAAGTAGACGTTCATGTGGTAAATCCCTTGAGCGATCTGAATATCACATTCTAGTTGCCCCTAACATCATCCCTGTCTGCCCAAGTAAATAAACAATCTCCGTTAAATTGTTTGAGAGCAGAAAAAGTTCCTATATCGGAAGTCTCTCCAAAATTCGAGAGAATCTCCTGATTATTGACGTGCGCCCTCTGCGAGTCCGGCCGCCTATGATTCGCTCAATACATCTTTGGACCTTTTGCTGCCAAGACATGTATTTTGTGGAATGAAAATTTATGATTATACACAAGCCCATATTTTAACCCCGTTGGAGACGATTATTTCACTATAACACACATTTTTCCATAACCACAACACAATTAACTGTACTTATCTCCAAAACAAAGTCTTAATACCTTTCAATGTAAAATTCCTTTGAAAGTCTTTATTGTCTTTATTTGCTCAATTCACTTACAATACATTTTTCAACTGTCTCTGAAAATTAAACAAATTCAACGAAACATTTCCAACTAAATTCAGTTCAAATCTTGACACCTTCCGGTACCTTTTGTTACTCTTCCACATTGCGGCATGGCTAAAGCATGGACTGATCGAATAACGTGTGTCATTTCTGCCTTATGCTGTGATACCGCGAGGTGTCTCCATTTAATAGGACAGTCCCACAATCATTGCCGAATTACAAAAAGGGCTTATTTTTGGGGTAAGTAATAATAAATAGTTTATTTGTTTTATCACACCTAATATTGAATTTTCATCATCTCAAGCCTCACACTACTATTACCCCGGTCATTGGATCTTGTAAGTCTATCACGACACCTTAGCCTGCCAAATGGAATCAGTCAAAACTTGGCACCCAAATAGGTGCATGCATTCCATCCTATGTACCATTTATTTACCTGTGAGAAGCCACCAAAGCAATAAAAATTCTGCCTGAAAGATATTAAACTACTGTACAACAGTGTTTCCACTTTAAAAATCTGAGCTCATGATTCCCCATCTCAGTGTCTTTACAGGTCTAAAATGAAGCCCTGAAAATTATTCAGTTTAAAATGATCAGCAAGTGCTTTTAAAAAGTAATTAATCATTGAGAACCATTCCAGCTTTCCCCCATAGACTACTTGTTCAAATTTCCTATCCCCGATGGGAAATTAATAAGCCATTTTGTATCTCACATATCTACTAGTGAATCATAACTGTCCAAACTTTTGTTCTGAGGTGTTCATTTATTTGTCCATTCAACCACTGTCAGATATGCTCAATAGCAAGTTTACAATTTTTAAACATGTCTTTCACATCTTATATATGTCTTTAATGCGGCTGTCTCTGTGTGGACTCAACTCCATACCTGTACCTCTAATTGCCAGCACGCGCCTTACAATCTCCCACAGCACTCTACATGTACATCTTTGCTCTATACTACATTACCCCATAGCTCTATGTAAGTGAATTATCTCTTCCTTAGAGAGAGACAATAATCAGTCAATATACAATATTTTCACATTTATTGCTCAAAATTACAAAGTGTATTAAGCATATATGTAATCGACTCCGCTCAGCCTTTCTTTTTTAAATTATTTGCTGAAATCTCACTTTTTTTTTGTCGAATTTTCACCCATTAATCATCTGATTCCTGTCACAGTGACTTCCTTTGGTTTACTCGCTCAGTTTTCTTCGTACTTTATTTAAAATTGCTTGTCGACTCTGCTGAATCAGCCATTGCATTATCCTGCTTGCACTGACAACTTACCTTAAAAGATTAAACACAAAATTCTGTAAATCTAGACTTGTACAGGGCCATCCGTTCCTAACAACGGGTTAAAGCCCAATTAGTTTTGGGATTTTTTGTATTTGAAGCTTTAGCCCCAAATTCATTCACACCAATAACAATTCTGAAAATGTCTTTCTTTTTTTTTTTTTAAATTATAGTATGAAAAATCTTGGGGGCGGACCCCTTAATTTTTCGTACCTCGAGATTTATCGACTTTTTACAGTAATTATAACCCATCAAAGGGTTAATTAAGTATTAAGCGTTATCTGATCTTACCTCATCAGAAGACGACTTTGGATAAACTTTCAAATAACAAAATCCCCAAAACTAAACCTTGGGCTTTAAATTCAACGTCAGCTGACATAACTCCGACAGAAAAAAGCCTGGCAAGTTTTCGAGACATATTTCATTTCATCCTCATATTAAACATATTAGGAAATCTGAATGTGAACCATTACCATTATTCATCATTTAAATAATACATGTACTAATTTATATTGATGTTTCATTTTGTGTCCAGAATTTCACAGATAGGTTTTGTCAGATACTGTATGCTATTTACTAATTTTCAGAAGCAAAAACAAAACTCGATTTGATTTGAAATAATGAAATAAACATAATGATTATGAAACATGTCATGTTTTTCCATCTACCAGAATCCATATTCTAAACTTCTGGTATAAGAATGTTTATTCATTGATCAGTGTCAGTTGTCTATGTCTGTATGCTAACATACATTTATTTACATTTTTAATTGCTTGTTTTATTTTATGTAATGCACTAGTCCTGCATTTACCATTGTGCACTTGCTGTTCTGCCCCGTGACTGCGACACAACCATATCATCCGTCACCATGTCTGATTAACTCTCAGATGAAATGCCCTTATCTCATTCCTCTTTCCACAAAAATTCCCATGAACTTACCGAGTATCCTTCCGCTTACAAATACCTTTTTCCACCAATCATCACAGGATTTCGGTGATAGCAGTACACCAGGGTGTCCTCTAGTATGCATCTCCCACAGAGACTGATGCGTTCTTACGACCCACTTTCCTGAGGACAACCCCCCCCCCCCAGATACTTCAGTAGGACACTTTTCTCAGAGATTAAACAATGTTCCCTAGTTTAAAAATCTGATTTCCTCGGACTTGATGTTGCTCTTGCGATTTCCTCTGGGAGAGTTTTCTTCAAAGATATGTTCTTGTGAAGTGAGTGGCAGGGGGGGAGTGATCTGTACTCTGGGATTTATCCTTGCGGAATACTTTATTCCTTTTGGGGTGTGTCCTTGGGGTGTTTGTGCGCATCTTCCGAGAGAGTTGTCCCTGGGGGTATTGCCATTACATCAGACTATATAACTGCCCATCATGCCTCCCTGACCTTTTTATCCACGTCATTTAGTTCAATACACCAAAACTGGATATGCCATTTAGCTGATTTCCCAAACAAAACAGCAAAAAGTTTTCTGCATGTGTTACTGTATAAATAAATTGTAATTAAATGGATAACTAAAAGATGTTTACTGCGAGGATAGAATAAATGAGAAATTTATGTCTTCTTATTCATGAGCCATCTAAATGGGCAGTATTTTACTCTTAACCTGCCTACGGACCGGGGGCCCTGTACAAAGTCTATGGGATTTTTAACTCGTGGTAACGGATAAAACCACTATATAACATTGTTTAAATATGCTATCTACCAGCAGTCCACAGAAGGGACCAAAGTGCCAGCTGGCCACTCCCCTAACAATTGTAAAAATTGGAAATCATAGGTTTTTTTTCCTGAAATTTTTGGCCTTTTCAACATTTTCAGCTCCCCCCCCCATTGGTTTTCACCCTCCTATGATTTTATCCTGGCTGCCGCCCCTGTATCTGACATATCTACAAACAGAAAACTTCAGACAGTTTCCTGTCACTGTAAAATTAAATTCTCACATGAATTATTGTCACCTGACAAAAATTCGCTCAACAAGCATTCTATGGGAAAACTGGAATGGTCGCCTCAATGACAGCGGTGGCCATATTTCCCGTCGGAATCTTATTTTCCACACCAAGCGTCCTGAAATATAAATTTCTCCCATAGACTTTTACACGAGAAGGCCAATTTATATCTGACAGTTGTCCGGGAAATATACAAAAATGGAAAATGCCCAACCTCTCAATGAATTTTCACTTTTTAAAACACGTAGACTCTTTTGAACTGCCAATTTTTTTCTGGGTTAATTTTGGACCTTATCATAGAGACAGTGGTAGCATGGAATCATAGCTCAATTTCATTAAACTAAAACATTGTTCTTGAAGTCACATTTACGGACACACAATACGACAATGTCCACCGACTGTCACTTCTGTGTTATCTCATTTTATTTCAACTTACTTATTAATATTGGTTGAACTCAATGCTTGAACTTCCTTTTCTACTAACTTTCATTTAATTCCTTCTTTCTTTTTTGTTCTTTATGTACATTGAAACTATTGCCCTTTTTTTCGTTAAATTTCTTTTTTTTCTGTTCATGTATATTGTCACGTGCTGCAGACACACTCTAAACTACATCCTTACGACCCAACATTCAGAAGAAGATACTGTCATATGAATACGTTTGAGCAGTAGTCATGGAACATTTACATTTCCACTATCTTAATATAACACAATACTACAACATGCCCACACTAAACTTTTTTCCTGTTTCCTTCATCAGTAAATTATGCACTTCAGAGTTTTACTTGCACCAGAAAATAAACAATTTAACAAAACACATTAGAAATGATTTCTCACATAATTCTAAACAATAAGTTTTTTTTAGCATTCGGAATTTCTTATTTTAATTCTGGTTGCAAAAGGTGTATTTATGAAGTTAAAGAGTCATAAAAAAAAATTTTTTTAAATCAACTTGAACAAAATTAGTGTTAAATGTAGGATAAGTAACTAACACACAAATTTATGACTTTTTTTCTTTGTAAGATTTTCTGACAGTTTTGCCTCATTTCATTTAAAAAATTACTTGCCCAATTGGACAAGTAAAAGTTTAACATTTGAGTTTTTACTCACCCGACATGAAATGTTTACTTGCCCCTGGCAAGCAACGCAATGCAGCTGTTGAGAGTGTGTTTCATCCCACACTATAGAAATAGACAATGCTGTGGATAGTGGAATAGAGTTCTAGCGTCCCCAGCTGCTTACTATAATTTATTAATAAAGCATTTATCTTCCTTGACCGATCGTAGAAGTACTGCATACCAAAGTCTAATGTTCAGATCTCTGGCACCATTTTTCTATTTCTATTGTGTGCGGATCTGAACACACACTCCCACCACACACCATTTGATTTCTTTACAGTTTCAAATTTTGTACAGGGGTGGGATTTTGATGCCAAATCTTCAATCTAACTTTTTAAATAAGCAGTGAATTTTTCATAAACTTTATTGATTTTCTTCTTCAAACCACCTAAAAACAATTAATGTTCACTATTAGTGCTGTAAACTATACTCAATGCCAGATATATCTTTGTACAGTTTTGTTTTATTAAATTTTTTAACAAAATGAACAAATATTATTTTAACACCTTTTACTGGAATTACTTAGGTTAAATGAATGTGCGATTACGTTTATGTATTCATTGTATGATTTTCTTACACTTCTGTATACTGTGTTGCACTAGGAGTCAGTGGAGAAAACAATGTCTATTGCTCCATCAGTGGAAGCTGCTTTTAAGAAGTGTTTAGGACTACGCATTGTATTGCATTGCTCTTTGTTTCTGTCAAGGTGGAGTACTATCTGTGATCTTTTTACTACATATTTGTTGAACTCCCCAGAACATTAAAATAGAGTAAAAATTTCTGTATTTCGTCGTCGAGAGATTTTGAGTAGTGATGCTTTTGCTATTTAAAACAATCTGTGGATATATCAATAATACAAGACAAACATATATTTATTTTATATACTATATACACATTTGTTTCATTACGCTTGATATTGGACCACTGTATCCTTCAGCAAGCAGCACATATAGCAGCCGCCATAGAGGCGCCCGTGAATAAGTGCCATGTTTGTAATATTGAAATACGTTGAAACATTGGGTAAACTTTGGTTTACCCTTCTTGTCATATAAATTGCCAAAATTATAAGATGCCAAGAATTATATATGCATTAAAGCCAAGTTAGTTTTGGCAATTTTTTTTTATTTGAAAAGCTTTTATGCTTCAAAGTTCATATCACAACCAAGTACAGATTCTGAATTAATCTATTTCTTGTTATTTTTTAAAATAATTAATGAAAAATTCGGGTCTCCCTCAAGATTTTTCATTAGTCAATGAAAAACCCCACATAGAATTCAGAAGGTGTGCATTGGATGTAATACCATTGCTTGCATAAAGCTTTCATAATATAAAAAAAATCCCAAAGAACTAAACGTTGGCTTTAAATCACAAGCTTTCATAACAATATCTCAATTTTTTTCTTTTGCTAAGTATATTCATGTGCAATTAATAACAATGTAATGGTGGAAAACTAGTTTGTATATTTGTGGTGCATGATGCCTTCTTTAGTCCGTGTTGAATAAGCCCATTGTTTGTAGTGATGTTTGTTTTGAAAATTGTCACTCCAGTTCATCAATCCCCCTCCCCAAAACTAACAAGAAACACAATTAAAACCTGTCAAGAACCCCTGATAGAATGAAATACTATATCTTGTATCAGTATGCAAACCCTTTTTGAACCTTTCTGCAACATTGTGATTACTGTACAAGATAAATAGGGTCAGCTAATTAGAAGCCTGGATGAAAAGAATGCAATTAATTACATACTCTAGAAACAACAGCCTTTACAGACCCAGGACTGACTATATATATGGCCAACAGTGCATTTGCAGTTTGCTATTTTCTATCCTCTCCCCATTACATTTTTCGCCTACTCAGTACTTCTGTGTGCATCCATATTGTCCCTACATCCTTCATCTGCACTTCTGTAACAAATTACTAAGGTACCACTCAGTAGAGATTTTAATGAAACTTGAGTCCGTAGTGATGAGTAGATCATTTATATTTTATTGTGCTAAATTCTGTCAAGTGTCAAAGGTCAAGGTCAAATGAACTTATCTCAAAGTGCTTGTTTGCTGTGACTCCATCAGGAATGCCTTGATTGATTTATTAATTAATAATGTAAAATTAAAAGACATAATAATTTATTTAATTCAGTAGGGTCAAAGTCATGTTTCAATGCAAAAGTCAAGTGATCTCTGTCGTCAATAATACATTTTCTAAACATAACAGTTCAATTAGAATCCCAATTATTGATTATTGATTTTTGCAAATAGATGTAAAACATATAAGGCAGATATTTTCATTGAACATATGTTCAGAGATCAATTCATGAACTTTGTCCTGAGAAGGTCAGTTTCTTTATATCTTCAGATTAGAATGCTTATTGACTAGATTTAGACGTTAGATATACTTTATATCCAGTTATAGGTATAACTTGAATAACTCTGAACATAAAAGATTGGCAACTCTTGACTACAATTATTTGAATGCTCATAGGTTTGTTCATATCCCTCCTCATACAAATGCTCATGCACGATCAGCCAAGAACTCTACAATAATATGACATAAATACAGCTTAGTTCCATTTGTTTAAGCCAAGGAATAAAAGCGATCTTCATACGATATATGTGTTTGGTTTAACAGCCGCATTAGCAAATGGATCTCTTGTATGTCAGACAAAAAAAAAATGAATATGGTGAATGCCATTCGAGTGAAGTGATATGTGTGTTCAGTGATAGCAGAAATTATGCATAGGCACATTTCATGATCATCATCTGGAGTCCCCACACAATCATAGCTTATGAGTATTCATGAGTGTGGGGTACTATATTATTAATGTATGCCTAGAATGCGCATTCAACTTAACCCTATCTGCCTGGGGGGGGGCTAAAAAAGCCTCCCCCTCAATCAAAGTCAACCATTCCGCACGCCGCAAAATTTTTGACCCGTCGCTCGCTGACTTTTTACTTCAATTGTTTGCGCATCTTTTGAGACCAATTCCGGACGTCCGGGTACCTTGTCGATTACCAACTTATCTACTTGCCCCAATGTCACACAAAAATCCGCTCAAAAACTCGCAATCGTGTTTTCTTTTATTTCAATTCAAAAATTGTGTTTTCAGCCCAAATTCTATAAAATTGATGAATTATTTTACTTTTTACGATTGAGAGTTAACTTAATTTTATTCATATATTATATATCGCATAAGTGTCCCCGAGAATTTCATTTCGAAATTAAACAATAAAAAAACATAAGGATCGAAAAAACAATGAGAATACATAAGGAAATTCATTAAATCAATAAAATTAGCATAAAGTATATTAATATGGGTATTCAGTCATTTTCTATTACATAATTTCTAAAATCAAAGATATTATCATCCAAATATTTACATTCTTTGCAGCTTATAAAATGAGTTACAAGCAAAATATATTTTATACAAATAAATATGCATAATTTTAATACTTAAAAATAGAGATAAATTATTTTTCATAAAATGCTAACCTATACAACTGAGATTACGTCGAGCTCTATGCACGTGCAAATTTTCGTCCGCCCATCCCCCTGGCACGATATCTGGAAGGCGGTCAATTAGCCCCCCCGGGGCTGATGTCAATTTCAAAAGCCCGGGATTAGGTGTTAAAATGCAAATGCGTAACATTACATTACATAGTACCGATGACCAAAATGAAACCTGATGTAAACAACAATTCTATCACATTTAAATCTTTCAAAAAATTGATGACGTGTATAAATCAACAAGACCATGCTTTTTTTTTTATCAAGTGTAGAGGCTGAAATTATAGAGATTCTCTTTCTGGTAATACAATGTTTGGGATTGCACCCCCCCCCCCCAAAAAAAAAAAGGAAAGGATGAATGGATATCAAAGTCAAATATAATATGTGACCTGTTACCACAAAACGATCAATAAGTCGCAATGGAAGTTTTCGTGTAAACGTGGTAAATAGTCGAGTTGGGATGAAAAAGTTGATTCTAAGATTTTGATATTTTCTAAAAGTACATACACTCATCTTTCACCTGTCAAAATTTGAGGACCAGAAGCGATCTAGAAGTATGATTTTTCTTGAATTTAACTTCAACATGTTTTGGCGGGAGCTTGAAAACTTGACCTTTACGTCGCGAAATTAATCATAATGTAACACTAAATACAATTGGTTGTTTTCCAACATCGTCAAATCCCCCTGTAATTATTTTGGTATCACCACAAAGCTACTTTTATGAACTTTACATCGATGGCGGTTACAAAGAGCCAGAATAGATTGTCCAATCCACAGTTCCCTTTTAGAAAGAGATTAGTTTTACCAACCTTTCTACGAAACAGTCATCAAAAGACTACCGTTTCGTCCGGCATTTCGCATGAATGAGCCCTATATGTGCAACTGTTTTTCTCTGTTTTCCTGAAAAAGGCTTGGGTGATAGTCCAAATTTGTGACCAGAATTTTAAATGAGTTTGCTTCATCCATCTTAGACAAATCATACATCATTTTGAAGCTTAGAATCTCTACTTTAAGACTGTGTGAAAAACACAATTTCTTATTTTTCCGACTTATGGTGCATTTTGTTGTGACAGGTCACATATATGGAATAAATATAGAAAGACAAACTTATTAGATATTTGTCAAAAAATCAAGAGCAAAGATCATCTGTTGCTGTGCTGCAATTTGTTATTAATTACCAGGCTGTCCTGAAGAGTGGTAGAAGAATTTTACCAAATTTTCTCCAGTAACTGACACAGAGTTTCCCACCATTAATTCTGCAACGATTTTATTTCTTTCTCTCTTTTCCTCAGGTCCTATTGCATCTATATTCTGGTTGGATGATGAGCTGGGAAGTGAAATATATTTAGATGGTAGGTATATTGTCATAACAATCTTTAGTAGCATTTGTCTGAATTTGGTGTTCTTGCACTATTTCATGACAAAGTTATCTTTGTAGAATTTGTATCTATCTGACTAAAAATTCATTTGAATCTTTGACATTTTTTTACTTCTCCCAATCATGACACTGCCCATTAACTCAAAATTCAGCAGCTAGATGAGTAACTAGAACTCGAAAATATGAAGTGATCACACCTGTCTTACGTAGTTTACATTGGCTTCCTGTCCATTCCTGTATATTATTCAAACTGTTAGTATTTGCATATGAATGTTTTCACAACATTGCCCCGTCATATTTGACTGAATTGTTAACACTTTATCGGCCTAATCGGTGAGCGTTCTTTTGCACATGCTTCTGCAGTTTTGTGGAACGCTCTTCCCAATTACATGAAAAATCTTAATGATCTGGACAAGTTTAAGGCTTCTCTTAAAAAACATTTATTTCATACTTACATGTAGGTTTGTACAAACTCAGTGCCCAACTAAATGTATTGTACTTTCTTATATTGTATTTCTGTAGCATGTATTGTTTTCATCATAAGCGCATAGGGACATGCTACATGCTATGTGTTATGCGCTATAAAAGAACTGATTATTATTATTATTATTATTATTAGTGAAGGCATTTCTGAATTCAACACTAGGCCAAATTCAAATGGGAATGCATTATCTTTTTGCATAGTGCCATTCTATCAGTGGAATCAAAACTCTGTGTACATGAACAATGAATACTATATTTGAATGCTTCCTGTATATATAGACCAATCACAGGAAAAGATTCTGCATTTTTATACCCCCGCCAAACGAAGTTTGAAGGCCGGAATCAGCGTACGGTCGGTCGGGCGGGTGGGCGGTCGGTCGGTCCGTTGCAAATCTTGCAGATCGAACTACTTTTTCAATTTTCAACCAATCCTCACGAAAATTGGGTCATACATTGGTCTTGAGGTAAAGATGTGCAAGCACCCATTTTTCGCTTGTGTCGGAAACTGCGTTGCCATGGTAACGGCATATTTATGGCCAAAAATGAGGTAAAAATCTTGCGGATCGAACTACTTCCTAGTTTTGACCAATGCTCATGAGATTTGGCATACACATTGGTCTGAAAGTGAGTGAAGATGTGCAAGACACCTTTTATGAATGTGTTGGAAACTGCGTTGCCATGGTAACGGCAAATTATAGCAAAAATCAGGTAAAAATCTTGCGGATCGAACTACTTTCTCAGTTTTTGACCAATCCTCGTGAAAATTAGGTCACACATTGGTCTTGGGTTGAAGATGTGCAAGACATACTTTTTGCATGTGTCGGAAACTGCATTGCCATGGTAAGGGCATATTTATGACCAAGAATGAGGTAAAAATCTTGCGGATCGAACTACTTCCTTAGTTTTTGACCAATGCTCATGAGATTTGGCATACACATTGGTCTGAAAGTGAAGATGTGCAAGACACCTTTTATGAATGTGTTGGAAACTGCGTTGCCATGGTAACGTCATGTTTATGGTAATAAAGCAGGTAAAAATCTTGCAGATCGAACTACTTCCTCAGTTTTTGACCAATCCTCATGAAAATTAGGTCACACATTGGTCTTGGGTTGAAGATGTGCAAGACATACTTTTTGCATGTGTCAGAAACTGCGTTGCCATGGCAACAGCATATTACGGCAATGAGTCAGGTATGTGATGAGGCGGGGGTATTAATCACCTCCAGTGATATTTCTAGTTTAGGACTGGCTGATATGTGACATTTGATTGTATCCGAAACCACAGGTTCCGAGACCGAGGCCACTCCCAAACACAACTTTACCATAGGTTTTGTACAGGTGACACGAACCAAGACTGAGACCGAGACCACCAGAAAGTGGCCTTGAGGCCGGCCTTGGGTACAACACTGCATTTTAAGGACATGATTTTGGTCTTGTAGTTTGAAAAGATTACTGTGAATAAATTAATAAGTATGCTGATGATGTGAAATCAAGTCACCTTTTTGCAGCTGAACATTGTTTTTTTTTTTTTTTACTACTCTTTAACATGCCAAAAGATTTAAACCTCTGTAAACTTTATGTGTATTAATTGGTGCAGACCTGTGATTTTGGCACGTTAAGAGTTAAATTAAAAATGAAATACCAAAGTTGCAAAACAAAACAAAAAATGACTAAGAAAATTGTTTTCCCCACGACTGTTTGCCCCTTCAGTCCCTTGTGCAGTACAGGCGGTACTAGATAAGACAAGATCATTGTGTGGGAATAATCTGCAATCTTGTGATTTTTCTCTCCAGGTATTATCACAGTCATCGATGCCAAGTATGGCTTACGGCATATACGAGAAGAGAAACCTGATGGTATTGTCAATGAGGCAGTCAGGTAAACAGAGCATGAGTCTTTTAACCCATAGTATAACAATGTTTCCAGTTTAAAGGCAAGGTTCACCCTGACATCAAGGTGGTTTTAATAAAAGCAGAACAATGAGAGAAACTTATTAATGAAAGTTTGGCGAAAATCCACCAAAGAGTAACAGAGTTATGAGGTTTCAAAGTTTTAAATGTGTGATGTCACACGCAAGCAGCTCCCAATATGTCATTTGCTATAAATTCCATAAATTGCCATTTTTTTTAATGGTTCATGATAACTGAATGTTTTTTTTTTCATAGATGCATGTATGAAATAATGTTTCTAAAAATATGTTGAATGCACAGGTAAAATCATGTTCAAATTTCTGAGAAAACAGCACTTTTATGGAATTTATATCACATGACATATGGGAGCTGCTCGCATGTGACGTCACAAATTTAAAAGTTAAAATTCCATAACTCTGTTAATCTTTGGTGGATTTTCGCCTAAACTTTCATTAAAATGTTTCTCTCATTGTTCTGCTTTTATTAAAACCAACTTGATGTCAGGGTGAACCTTGTCTTTAACCCTATATTAACTGGGGGGGGGGGTCAATTTGACCCCCCCCTCGACGAATTTCGCGACCATGCCGCCGCGCAAAATTTTTTCACCGCGTCGATCGGCGACTTTTTACTTTCAAATCTTGCGCATCTTTTGAGACTATTTTCGCGAAAATCGAACTTACCGTTACGACGCTGCGCAACTTTTTATACATGCATGTCAACCCCAAAATTGCTCAAAACATTATTTTGTGTAGCAAATCATGGAAATTGGTGTTTCAGCCATAAATCATAAAATGTAATTGATTATTTTCTGCTTTACTGGTTAAATGAGATTAATTTTATGCTGTTTATAATTGCAAAAGTGTCCCGACAAATTTCATCTGAAAAAACAATAGAAAACAAAAGGTTCGAAAAAAACAAAGAATATACATAAGAAATTCCAAACAATAAAATACATAAAAAAATTAATTCCAATTCGGCAAAATGTTTTTTGTAGATAATTGTTAGAATGTCAAAAGATGAATATCTTCACTCAAAATTAGCATTCTACTTACCTGTTTTTAGTGAGTTATAGGCCGAAAGCAAAAAATTTCAATACACTTATTTGCATAATTAATCTACTTAAATAAATGAAATATGAAATTTTTTGAAAATTTTAGCACACAGTCGTGTAGTTTACATCCGGTCTACGTGCATAGCAAATTTTCGCGGCGATCGCAGCGCGATCGCGCCGAAGATCTCTGGGGGGGGGGGGGGGGGTCAAATTGACGCCGCCCCCGTAAAAAGCGTCTGAAAATAGCCCAGTTAAAATAGGGTTAAGCTACATGATTCCCTGTGCTACCAGTGTCTGTGATTAGGTCTAAAAATGCAGCTGTGAAAAAATTACAGTTCAAATCGATCATTACATGCTTTTAAAAAGTGAAAATCAATTGGTGACCATTACAGATTTCTCTCATAGACTCCTGGGTTCCAGAATTTTTCGTCAGCTGGCAATAATTCATCTGCCGATTTTTATCTGTACATATTTCACGATTGACATCATAACTGTCTGAAATTTTGTGTTCTAGAGTGTTTATTTGCCCATTCAAACAAAGCTAGATATGTCAGATAGCAGAGTTAGACATTTTTTTAAAATGAGGTTTCCACAATGTTATATACGTCTTTTAAAAGACTGAGAATGAGATATCTTGAGCTGGGGTCTATGGACATTGATATCAAATCGTCTCCATTTGGTTAATGAAAAGAGGAGGTTGGAGGTTGCTTTCTTGATGACTATGTAGAGAAAGTACAGCAAATGTAATACCACAACCATGATTCTTCAAAGTTTTCGTTAAATATGTGACCTGTCACCACGATACCCTGATAAATTCACACATCTTATGAAACATAAAACATTAGAAAGAAAACTATTTTCGATGAAAAATACAAATATTAAAACCTTTGCAACATTTGAAGGCCATAAAACTTTTCATTTTTGAGGACACGTCACTTTCATTCCCCGTATCATAATCATGATATTTGGCACTTTCCTCATCTTTGAGATGTGTAACTTTATCAGGGTATCACGGGGACAGGTCACATATTTGTTCTGTACTTGCAGCTTATAAAAATTTAATGAGCTCAGAGCAGAGTTTGATTCTTGGGTACTTGAATGTAGTTAACCATGGCATTGATGTCACTGAGTATTAAGCCTGGTGGTAGTGCTGATGTCTGGACAGCAGTAGGTTACAGGTTCAGATCCAGTTGGGCCGTTCTTTTTCTGAGTCATTAAATCAAACAACAAATCAAGCATTTGATCTATATTTTGCAGGTTACTACCTCCGTGATTAAACGATAATAATAATGATAATGATAATAATAATAATAATAATAATAATAATAATAACAGTCCATTTCTTAAATAGCGCATAATCACTGAGGAGATCAGTCTCAATGCGACTTGGATATTATATATAATGCATAGAGCAGAATAAACATAATGCGAAAAACAGCATGAACCATTGAACATTGTCATGGAATATACACATCAATCCCAGGTACATGATTAGTTGAGAGCTGGTTGCATGGTATATTGATGATTTTTGTGATGTTTGACGGTTTTTTTGACACATCTACACATATGTTAGGGGCCAAATTCAGAAATGTAAATGAGGGCCGCTGCCCAAGGGGTGTACACCAAGTAAGAGGCTTCAAATAAGTATCTATATATGGGTCATTACATGGTAATTGTCCCAACATTGCGCCAGGGGATGGACAAACCTCCATCTGCTCTGCACAAAATAATGTATTAAGATGAAAATGGTAATATCTGGTGCTTATACCACGTAACAGAAGGAAATAATATAAAATAATATTGTGTTCTGAAGAACCCTCAATGTGTGGAAACTATACAGGGTTTCTGTCAAATGTTCCTTGCGTAACTATATTTCATCAAACGTTACATGATTAACTTAAAAGCCCAAGAATATTTGCGGTCGATCAGACAATTTTTTTGTTGATCTTTCACAAAGTACTCTTTTGTCACCCCAGACATAAAAAACACCGTCAAACCAACTGAAAAATGTTTGTAGTGACAATTTATTATATCTAAATTAAAAGAGAGCATCTATATACCTATAGGAAATGTTGGCCGTACCCCCCCCCCCCCCCGACCATTTGAGTAATTTCTCAGAAGTGGGAGAGATTCAGAGCAAGCAATTTTCAGAGCATTGATAGATCATATAGCTGTATCTAAAAAAACGTAATTGCAAAGAATTTCATTTTTTACCATTTACCAAAACTATACATTGGCTTTAACATTATTCAGACAGAAAATAAATCATCACTCCCTTGATGGCATGTGAAAATATATCATGTGAAGATATTAAATTTAAGATTATTTTATACTTCATATCACTGGAAAATTTAGAAAATGAAGGATTTTATCATCTTTATAAGAATTAGGAGTAAAATATTACCCATGTAACATTTCCATCAAATATAAGTTGGGTAACACAAAAATTTAAATTTTATGTAAAATCAACTTGAATTTGAACTTCTTCTTTTTTTTCGTTATCAATTAATCCACGCATTACCCAGTGTAGCCTTTCACATCTTGGGCTTGTAAAATCTTTTTCTGTTTATGCATTTCCCTCTTTTAGACAAGTTGCATTGGCTGATCTGATCATCCTGAACAAAACTGATCTCGTCACGACGCAAGAACTTGAAGAAGTTAGGAATACGCTAAGGTAAATATGTTGCAAAACAAACCTGCCTTGGTGTTGAAGTGTAGGCACAAGTAAAAGTAGCCTTTTGACAAGGCCCTCTTGCTGTATTACAGGCGAGCGCGCAGCGCGAGGGCCTTTTGAAATCTGATTCCAATTCTTATGTTAGACCTTTGAATTACCAAATTTTGCTACTCTGTTTTGGGTAGCAAAAATCAACCAATCAGCGTGTCTGTCTACTTGATCCTACGTTGAATATGCAATCATACTAGGACCATGTTCGTACCGACTGTTGCTGTAACACGAAACGATCTGGAAGCGTTCACTATTTCAGTAGGCAAAATGATTCACAAACGCAGATTTTTGCACGCCAAATTGGACCTTACGAAACAAAATTTAAAGAAAAATGCTTCAAATACTCTGTTCAAACAATGAACGTGTACTAATTTGGTGTTTGATGGTATATGTATTCTAACCAACACGGAAGGAATTTCTTTCAACCCACCGAATAATTGACAAGGCCAAGACAGGGGATCGTAGTGCGCAATTTTATTGGTTGATTCGAACAGAGATCGGTCGTTCCTGTGGTCATGAATAATAATTACTTTTCGGATGCCAAGCAGATCTCAAAAGGCCCTCTCGCTGCCGTGCTCGGCTGGCTTGCTTCGCTCGCCCATAACAGCGAGAGGGCCGTGTCAAAAGGCTAAAGTAAAAGATGCACTGTAGAGACCGAAAGAAATAGCGCCCTCTATTGACTTTAATGATAAATTGGCGGCCCAGGGCTTGCCACAATTCAACAAAAACAACCTGTTGTTTACAAACTCATTTTCATATAGCAAAAAAGTAATAAATACTGGCGCTAGAGTAACTGCATACTTTCTATATGACATAGCATATCATGAGTAGATTCTAAACCGCCTTCTTTGCTTGTGTGAAAAAAAATTATAGTACTGTACAGGAATACGAACTATATCTCAGAAAGTTTGTGACAAAAAAAATCCTTACCAGTACCACCACAGCTGCTGCCAACACAACCATAGCCACCACCACCATGACTACCACCACCACCACCACCACCGCTGCTAGCCACCACCGCTGCTGCCACCACAACCATAGCCACACCACGACACACACCACACCAATGCACGCACACACCACTACTACCACCATTACCACCACAACCATTACCACCACCACCACCACCGCCACTACCACCACCATTACCACCACCACCACCACCGCCACTACCACCACCATCACCACCATCACCACCACCACCACGACCACCACCACTGCCACCACCACTATCATAAGACAACAACAACCTTTAACTCTGTGTGACTTCTTGTACATGCATATCAGCCCCAAAACTGCTCAGAAACATAATTTGTGTACAAGTCAATGGAATTGATAAATAATAAATAAATTTATATGGATATGTTCACTTTTCATTGGCTAAAATTAAGTTATTTTAGCATGCTTCAAAAAGCGTTTGCAACAAATTTTGAAGGAAAAAAACCCAAAGTAAAGAAAGAAAGAAATATTGTACTGTACATAAGAAATTCACAAAGCATTGAAATACATAATGTAAGAAATTGATTTGGATATGACAGTTATTTTGTAGATAATTGTTAGAAATGTCAAAGAATACTTTCAGCCATAATTGGCATTCTATGGGTTACTTGTATTTAAAGTGAGTTACATGTATATAACTCACAAATATGATTTTATGCTTAAATTGGAATAATTATAAAAAAATGAAAATACATATTTTGCAAAATCCTAATTGACAGTCTTGTAGATGTGCATGCAATTTTTTTTTAGCAATCACATGATCTGCAGCCGAGATCTGAAGGGAGGGGGCCCCATAATGCCTTTCCCGGTTCTAGTAAGACCAGAAATAGCACGATTCTAATAGGGTTAAATACTGCATGCACACAAAACCAGCACACTCAATTTAGACTTTGCCGAGGTCAGTGCTTAAAGGGAACCAACACCCTGAGTAATTTATTTGCTATACATGTAGAATATATTTGTGCCATGCCCTCTGCAAAATATTAGCGTTTATGATTACTCCGTTTTTTATTTATTGAGGTTTGAATGTGAATTTCAAACAACAAATAAAGTAAAAAACGACTTGGCATAGACTACTCGATCACCCGATACTATCAATCGATAGATCGCGCTATCGATATTTTTCTGTCAAACGTCTTGATCGATAACAGTATTGCCGTTTGACTAGAGTGCCGCAGATACGACGGTCCGGGGACCTGTAAAGTGCACTGTCGGTCAATTTAACTGGTCCGATCTAGCCAGTTAAAATAAAAATGTTATATCGCGGAAAAAGGGTGCACATAAATTACATTTAGTGTAGTTGTTTCCCAATCGGAAATAAATTTTCGATACAGACCTATTCGGATTCATATAATACTAAAACAAATTTTGGGTGCTTGCTTTTACAATTGGAAATGAATTGTCAATGGTAATATTCAGCTCCATATGATGCTAAAATAAAGTGTGACATACAAAAGTCATGTAGGCCCTACGGATCGGTTTATATTTGTGCAGTAAACGGTGCGCCTTTTTTATGAACTTGAATATACGTCTGCAGTGATTTGTCTTAATAGGGACGCTGTGTTAATGGCAAAAAATGTCAACAGGTATTTTTTATCAAAAGACCCGGATCCTGTTTGTGCTATTCTTGTGTAAGTAGCGGCGGGAATGGTATTGTCATTTTATTAGCCGCGTGTAGCAACCTGTACTGAATAAACTGGTGCAAATTACTTCACTTATTGAAAGCGGTAATGTAAAGAAAAAGTCCGTAACAATTAGGACGGGCGTGCGTCGCGTATATTGCATGAAGAAGAAGAGATTCTGCAAAATAATGATGTGGTATCACCACCAGAAACCGTTCAGTCTACCACCCCACCACCCGGCGGCGTTTTGCCGGCGAGGCATGCAGCGCTGATCGAGTGGGACATTACACATTACTCGCACCACAAATACTAAGTTTGACCGACTTTCCTCCAAATAATAATACATAGCCTCGGATTGTGGCATTTAGATACAGGAAGCATATTATAGGCATAAAACTGTTTTCATGCCAAAACTATGTATCATCCCTCACCCGATCCCTCAATACAGGCTTCCGATCTTCACCCATTTTATGTTCAATACCCGCGGCAATTGCCTTGCTGTAAGCTCGACAGCCGAGTTGAGCCTGTGCAAGTGCACACCTGGAGTTTCTCAAGCGAGCCGACTGACAATCAATTGCGTTTGCACTTTCGGCGGAGTCTCGACCCTTGAAACGGTCGCTGTTTGCGACCGAAACGTCTCACACTTTAGCAAACTTTTTTGGATGAAGTGTTTGAGATAGACTGGCTCAAGCCTCAAACTTTGCAACGTTTTTTGATCAGGAACGCGACACAGTGTGGCGTATTGCGTACACATAGATCGATCCTGAACTCCGATAGTTTTGGTAAAAACGTCGCGTATAGCCAGAACGAGACAGAAACGCGCCACGCATAATAAGCCGGCGTTTACGGAACTGAGAATTGAACGCGGGAACTGAGTTCAAAATGGCTATGATTGTTTATTATCAAAATATGATCACTTCACGAGCTATGACATCGTTGTCTGAGTGTTTATTTGTTGTGTATTCTAGCTGTACAAATTGATTTTTTCAGGGTGTTGGTACCTTTAAATCTGCTGTGTTGAAACTAGTTGGACATGCATGATAAAAATGTTGTTTTGTTGTTTGAATGTACATGTGTTGGCATTCCTCATGTAAGTATAGGGTTGAGGTTCCAGTAGCCTTTGACATGCCCTTTTGCTGTTTATGGGCGAGCGCGCAGGCCGAGGGCGGCTTTTTGAGATCTGCCTTGGCAATCTGAAAAGTAATTATTATTTATGACACAGGAACGACCGATCTCTGTTCGAAATCAACCAATGAAATTGGCATTGCTACAATCCGGCCTGTCTTGGCCTTGTCACTATTGCGGTGGGTTGAAAGAAATTGCTTTAGTGTTGTTACTACAATACATATACCATCAAACACCAAATTAGTGGGAGCTTTCATTGTTTTGAACAGAGTATCTGAAGGCATTTTCTTTAAATCATTGTTTCGTAAGTCGGCAATGTTGGTGTGCAAAAAAATCTGGCATTTGTGAATCTTTCGCACTGATGAAATAGGAATGCTTCAGATCGTTCGTCTTACGTGTATCACAACAGTCTGTAGCGAGCATGGTCCTAGTAATGATTGCATAATTTCAACGTAGGATCAAGTAGACAGACACGCGATTGTTGATTTTTGGCTACCCAAAATAGGGTAGGCAATTCGGTAAATTCAAAAAGGTCTAAACATAAAGAATTGGGAATCAGATTTAAAAAGGCCCGTCTGCGCTGTGCGGGCTCGCCCATAATACAGCGAGAGGGGCCTTGTCAAAAGGCTAAGGTTCAGCAGAAATCACGAAGAAAACCACGCTTCCTATTGTAACTTTGTAACTGTTTTAATTGCCATTATGAATTGTGCTAAATTGTGCTAAATAAATATTATTCCTATTCTGATTTCGCAGGCATATAAACAGTATTGGCAAGATTACAAGAAACTGAAAGAGCAGGTAAGAAACATATGGCAATATGAACAAGATGTTTACGATATATTTTCACAGTAATTCTTTGATAACATTGGCATGTGATGTTTTTGTAGAAATTTGGCAACAGTGACTATTAGCCATTTACCCTTTTTTAAACCTTAGCACCTGAACCCGCCGAACCGGAGGCCCCTCTTATTACTTCCTAGACCAGCCCGAAACCGCCATTTAAGACCGTAAAATGTTTTAGTAGATTGTAGATTGTACACGCGTAGTTCACTGAAACGCCGCAAAACCACGCCAGTCTTATTATCTCCTAAAACCGCCCGCTCTTATTATTCGCTAGACCGCCCGAAACCGCCGCTTCGTAAAATGTGGCTTTAGTAGATTGTAGATTGGTACACTACCGTAGTTTCACATGAAGAACGCCCCAAACCGCCGTCTTATTATCCCTAAACCGCCGAAACCGCCGAACCGCCCGTACAGTAAATTGACTTCCTAGTATACATTGTACGGGACCGCTTTTGTGCACGGTTGAGGGCAATATTGCTTTAGCCTCGCAGGGAACCATAAGCCTTTATCTACAGAGTCTTTCAGTGGCCTAAAGGGTTAATGGCATTTATGGCTTTGATTGTATATCGTTGGTTTCGGCAGAAGGGCCCTGTCATGATGTTTCTGGGCAGAATAAAAGGCTTAACAGTAAATTTTCTTCTAATTTTGAGAGATATTGCCATTGTTTATATTTGCACGTTAACAGATTGACAGAACTATCACACTACTTTGATTTCATGTGAAAAAACCATGATTTTGAAGGTAGAGACAATTTAGTGTTAAAGCCTTTACTGGTGGAACATATCTAAGGCAGTTTTGCTGACAACTGCAGCGAATATGAATTATTCAAACCAACAGCAAGTCAACAATCACTTAATTTCTGCGTGATTTGTAAAGTTTGTAATTCGGCATATGACATCGCCAGCTTTTTATGGCTGAAAAGATAATCCAAAGTTAAAAGGCCCGCCCTAGTTTGCAATGTGAATTACTTTGCGGTTTTTCACGGCTCTTGTCAAGTAGATATGTAAGATCTATACATATTTCTCTAATGCCTTTTACATTTTCTCAAAGGTAAGAAAGGAGAGAAATGATTCCTTGGATTTTTTTTTTTATTTGTTTATTTATTTATTTTAATTTTTTTTGGGGGGGGGGGAGGGGAGGGGGGGGAAGGGCAACAGGTCACATGTTTTTTTCTAATATTAAGAATTATCATGCTTTCATGGACCTCTCATATTGATACACCTTCAGTTCTGAATTTTTACATTTTTTTTAAATCTGTGTTGTAGTTTACTCTTAACATGTCAGAGGATATAAACCTGTATGGACTTAATGTGTATTATTTGGTGCAGATCTGCGACTCGGGCACATTAATCCGTTGAAGACGAGTGACGAGATATCTCGTCACGAAGTCTATGGGAAATGCGTGTTAAAGCAAAACAAATCGTCTCCAACGGGTTAAAAGTTAAAGCCCAAGTTTAGTTTTGGGAATTTTTTGTTTAATAGAAAGTTTTATGCCCCAAAATCATAACCCTGCATTAATAGATTCTGAATGTCTTTAGTTTTTTTAAATTAATTAATGAAAAATCTCGGGGTGGGTGGGGGGACCCCCAAGATTTTCGGCTATATTTTACATTATAGCATCCAAAGGCTTAATAAGGCGTTAAGGCTATATGAGTTATACCTCATCTGAAAGAGCAGAGTCTGCTCTTTCTTTCAGAATCTATTATTGCAGGGTTATGACTTTGGGGCATAAAGCTTTCAAATAAGCATATAATTCCCAAAACTAAACTTGAGCTTTAATAGTGAACTATCTTTATTTTCTATCATTACACAGGATAGATCTGGATATGATTTTGGACCTCCATGCCTACGACTCACAGTCAGATATTAGGTGAGTAATGTGCATGCATTAGATACAAATTTGTTGACCAGACCATTTCCCCAGTGTGACAATTGAAGTGGAATGAAATCCAGACACATTCCTGCATTCAGAGATTACAGAACAATACAAGAAGGAAATTAGTAAAAGTTTGAACAAATTTGGTTGAACGGTTCAAGACTTATGTTTGTTCAAAGTTTATTTCATCCTTATTATGGAGGATTGTTAAATTGGCAACTCTACCAGCTTTTTAGATGAAAGTGTGGAGAACTCTCCATTGGTTTTGTACACAAATTTTCGCTTATTCTCACTTTTTATCAAATATCTTATTTGCTCTTGCTTGTTGTGCAAGTATGTCCTGGCAAAAAATGATTCTACATGATTTTCTGAAAGAATTTAGATACTTTTTAACTGACACTTCAGAAAACTGCAAATTATTGAAAATTTGTGTACAAATCCAATGGGAAGTTCTCCACACTTTCATCTGAAGAATGGGTAGAGTTGCCAATTTAAGGGTGCTCCATAACAAGGATCAAATAAACTTTGAACAATCAAAACTCTTGAACCGTTCAACCAAATTTGCTCAAACTTTAACTATTTTCCATCTTGTATTGTTCTGTACTCTCTGAATTCAGTAAGATGTCTGGGTTTCATTCCCCTTTAAACGCCTGAATGTTGCCAAGTTTACACTTGGGTGCTAACGGCGCACTGGCTCGCCGAGGTGTAACCTCAATGGGGTACTATCGGCCCACAGACCAGACCAGACCAAACCACTCCAGACAAGACCAGAGCAGAACAGAACAGACCAGACCAGACCAGAGGTCAAATGATTTTGACAGTTTATATTTATCAGTAAGACCATAGGTCTGTTCTGAATGACAAGACTATATTACACATTGTGACTGTTCTTGGGAGTGAGTGAGCGTATCACAATTATCCAGAACAGTATCTGGATAGTATCTGTCATCAATGGCTAGCACGCTCTAGTTTTAGGACTAAGATACGCTATCTAAGCGGCAGCGCGAATATTATTCCATACGTACAGAGTACACACACAGAAATACATATACACGTCAGCGTTGAAAATATATGGGAGCGATGAGCGATTTCGCTCTCGTCTGCTCTGAGATCACTCTTGTAACTGCCTAAAACTGCGAAGTAAAGAGCAACTCCCATCATGAAAATCGCTCTCGTCCAGGTCTGCCATCGGGGATAGTAGCCAGGCAGCCAGCGCAGCAGTCTTTACTTCCTTGCAGCGACGCTCTCTGACCTGTAACTGAGTGGGCTTTTATTAATCACGGGCGCGGCACTGCCGCAAATTGCGTATCAAGTTGAAACTCCGATAATCCAAGGGTCCTATTTTTCACAACGCTGCGCGGCACCGGATCTCGCCATAACCTGGCTGGATGCACAGAAAAGTTGCTCCTGTTGGCTAGTTTTGGCGCCTGTTCTAGCGTATAGCCCGCACTGCGCTAGCGTATAGCCGTATTGCCCGTATCCGTCCTGAATCTTCGCTAGTAACATGGAGCGATACTTGAAGCAAACTGTGATGCAAAACCATGATGATTATTACCTGAGTCCTGAAAAAAAATAATGGCTCTGGAAAACTGAAAATGGCTCTGGTAAAATGAAAAATGGCTCTGGTGATTTTTTCAAAATGGCTTCCTAAAAAAAGTAATTTCAACACTGATACACGTGCACAACATAGCATCACATAGCGTTCAATAGAACGGATCCCATACATGACCAAACTGACGCTGCATATAGCCAAATTGCATGTTACACTCAGATTATTTATTGAATATCATGTGATCAACAATCCTCTAATCAAATGACAAGGATCTACTTGCGTGTAGTATGAAAAAAATAATATCAAATCGGTTTCTGCAAGTGACAAGTCATGTTGATTACTGACACATGCAATTGAATGAGGGTGTGTGAACTTTGACCCTTCAGTAGGAGTGTCTCATATAATGATCATACCATATGGAGTCATGACTTACTCACTGAATAATGATCATTTTTAGTTTTTAGATCAAGGCATAAAAAAATGGTTTTAGAGACAATATTTGTGTGTCTATGAATATTGTCTTTGTGGATTTTTTCTTTTACAAACTATATTTGATAATTATTAGTTATTTTGAAAATCTCACATAATCAGTTTTGACATTCACATGCAAAGAGACTATGTTAAAGGTATTGGCTAACATTTACCACAGTTAAAAAAATCTGAGCTACTTGATTCCCCATGCTACCAGTGTCTTTGGTAAGGTCTAAAAATGAAGCCCTGAAAAAAATGTATTTCAAAATGATTATTTAGTGCTTTAAAAAAGTTAAAATCGTAAGTTGACCAGATTCACCTGCCCATTTTCTCCCATAGACTTACTGTGTGTACGCCTAGGCTATTTAAACTCGCCCCGAGTTTTAATTGTTTATTCATGCATATCTTGCCATTGGCAGTGTAACTTTCCAAACTTTGTTATTCTAGGGTGTTCATTTGTTCATATGAACACTACTATGTAGTTCAGATATCAAAATTTGACACTTTTTTAAATTGAAGCTCCACAATGTTAGCCTATCACTTTAAGGTTATTGACTTTGCTCAGATTAAGAAAGATATGTAAAGTTGCAATTTTAAAATTTAGGATTCAACAGATTATTGGTGATTAGTGTATCAATGGATCACCGTTAATATTTGTCAAAATCTTTCTTTATATATAATTTCTCTCCAATCTCTTTGCAGAGGATATCTCAAGAATGGCTCGGTCAATGACCATCCAAGTTTCCATGATCTTGTCTTGTAGCATTATCGTGCCTTCAATTTCTTGGCATTTTTGTTCGTCAATATAAACTGTGTGATTTAATAAAATCAACTACCGTAAATTTCATTTTCTATAAACGTATAAAAAATGCGTACATGGATAAAAGTACCCAGGTACCTTTAAAAAGTCATGTTGATCCTGCGTTGAAAGGTGATTTTTGACAGAGAGACTTACGCAAACTGTTTTTGTTGCAGTGGCAGATTTGATTTTGGCCGCAACATGATAAATTAGCAGTTATTATTAGTAGTAGTTATGTTACTGCAAATCATCAAAAGCAGTGGGTCTCTTTTTCATGAAATGTGAAGTGTAAAAACACCGGTGTATGGTATACAGTACCATT
>JZLH01S0281536.1:36404-51764 GCA_001188425.1 Eucidaris tribuloides
TTCGTTCATAGGTCCAGAATTATTACAGTCAAATTAAAATGTGTTGATGCCCTCCTATGTGAATAATAATAGTTACTGATGACATTCACAGTGTGGTCCCTTTGGGCCCTAGAGGAGAATAACATGGGGAAAGGGGAGTCAATGGGAATAATCCCATTGACATCTTCTTTATAAAAACAGATGGTCAGATTTTTACAAAATTTGGCAGAAACATTTGTATGGCGTGTGGATGCAAAGTTTTCAAATGGTTTATGTGGCCCCTTCAGTGCCTAGATATTGGGTTTCAAGGTCCAAAACTATGTATAATCTCTAGGGGCACCATAGGGAGGTTGTGTGACCACAGGAGAGCATCATGCCCCCGGTGCTCTTGTTCAAATTCCAGATAATTATTGATCTTCAGATGTTATAGATATGTCCTTTACAAATAGCCTAAGGGCAAAGGTGATGTTACATTGTACATGTATTTCCATGGGGGGGGGGGGGTGGGGAGGCTGGAAAAGAGATCCTGTGACTTTAAATGTTATCAACGTCTATGTATCACAAATTCTGGGAATTGCAAAATGAGAGTTTCAAACTAGGCTACAGCATGGAGTTTACATGTATGTTAGGATGGGCGTCCCACTTGTGGCTCAAACGATCGGCCAGACATTTTTTTTTTCGTTCCGTTCTTGATTATCAATCACAACATTTATGCAGCCCAACCAACGACCGGATGTAAAGTGGGGCAAGGTTGTCGCACATTAAGCGTGCGTCAGTCATCGGCTCCTTTACATTTGTTTGACTAATAATCACAATGTTGTGAGGTGTCAGATATACTAATGATGCTGCCATGTGTGCTGTGTCTATCAATGCTAATCGTTATAAGTGCATCGCGTGTTGGGGAGTCTGTCTCCATGTGTTCAGGTCAACGAGCCTCGCAACCCCCGATTCTTATGTTTGCCCTTGCCACTGCTCCAATTTTGCCAGAATAAATGTTTTTACAAAATGTGACTAAAGCTTTTGTGGTTTTAACACGCTTAACAATGACTCACTCACTGCCAGTTTAGCAGATACTATCGCTGAACGGTAACCTATTTTATGATTTTGTTTTTAGGTCATATCCTACTGGGTTGGTTTGATGATTGATTTTATACCATTTTCAATCCCGTGTGTTACATTACCTAGAATCCATGTGTGGAAATGACTCTACAGTCCGTTATATTATTCCGTTGAAAGCTTTCCTCCAAACAACATTAAAGGCAGTGGATCTCTTTTGCATGCGTAAAAATTAACATTGTATAAATACAATGGCATTAAGAAGAAAATGCCATCTGGGAACCTTTAGCAAAATATAGGACGCTAGAAACTCAGTTTTAGTGGAATTATAGTGACTCAGATTTTGAATTTTTTTCTCGCGAGAAAAAAAATCCTACCATAGAACGTACACTAAACGGCTATTTTTTTCTTTGCATTTTTTTTCATATTCTAGGCAATCACTGACCCCCAGATTCACAGACAGCCCTTCATCAATAGCCTAAGGGCATGGGTTATCTTTTCCTGCGTCTGCGGGGATGTTTGCAAATGAGATCCACTGCCTTTAAAGGAAAATGGCAAGATTTAAAAAAAAAAAATCCTCAGTTTAGAAGACATTCTCCCAAATCATGTATACTCTTTAAAGTTTCTGCTGTGTAATCATTCATTTCCCACTTATACAATCATTATCAGAAAATGATGTACATGTGTGAAATTTATTGTGTAGCTTTATATGGATCAATTTCTATCAGGGTAGGAGAGTAGTCATTATGCGTAAATGATTGTTTCTTCTCAGTTAACAAGTTCAAGACGAAAATCTTCCAGCGCTGAATATACACTCTAGCCAGTGTATATTATACAAATAATGACTGTGTAGAAGGTTGTTGCATCAAATTACCAGTCCGAGGTTGTCTTGAAAAGGATTATTTTTCCCCCGAGACGAAGTCGAGGGAAAAATGATCCTTTGCAAGACAAACGAGGACTGGTAATTTGATACAACGACCGATCATCACAGTCATTATTTGTTTTATTCAATGTCACGAAACTTAAATTTTAAAGATGAAAAGTTTGTTCGTTGACTGATTATTGCTCATTTCGCCGTTGGCGTGCGTCTGCTGGTTATGCATGCGCGCCATTGATTCGACGCGACGCAGAGCGTAGAAAATGTCAATAACCTTAGAGTGCGGGCGCGTAAATGGAAGTTCGGCGTGCGACGCCACAATGCGTCAAATTTATTACGCGCAGTTCAGAAGAAATACACACCCTACGAATGCGTATACGGTTGCAGATTCCGCGCGTAAGCGCTATTTTTTGTGTGTAAAATGGGACTTTGGAGATACGCACGCCTGTGTAATGACTGGTCGTTACACTGCTCAAAATAGAAGATGTCATGTGACAGACATTTAACCAATCAGGAATACAAACAAACTTAACCAGTTGAATAAATTGGTATATGTTTCAAGTTAATTGGTTCTTGAGGCATTTTTGCCTTCTCCCAATCATGCTACTGCCCTTTAAAACCCATGAGTTAGTAAATGCACCTGTATCTCATATTAAGCTCTTTCTCAGTTAGTAGTAGTAGTAGTAGTAATCCAGGTTTTAAATCCAGTTTAGTCCCCGACTATGGGGGTGGCTGGATTCACCTTGCACTCACAGAAATCACCTTCACCCCCTCCCTCCACTTTACTCTATTCGGCGCATCCTGCTCCCTCCACCCAACCCTCCTACTCTCCTCCACCACTTGCTTCTTCCATGTCTTCTTCGGTCACGCCCTTCCCCTCTGACCAGCCACCTCAAACTCAAGCGCCCTTCTCAAAACATGATCAACATCCCTCCTCAACACATGTCCATACCAACGTACTCCGTTCTCCTTCACCATCTGATCCACCGTCTCTTCCAAACCCAACATTTGCATCAAATCCTCAGTCTTCTTCCTGTGCATCTGCTTCACACCACACAGTTGTATTCAAATTATGGGTTCCTGATAAAATGGCTCAACTGAGGATGTAAGAATTCAAGGTATTTTGAGCTGGCTGAGCAAAACAAAGCATCGAATAGTCAAGATATAAAAACAGTGTCTAGATTGTTGTGAATATAACCGGCATTCCAGAAATTGTACATATACCCTCTGGAAGAATATGTATTGTCATAATATCACAGGATGAAATACTTGGATTGACTAAAGATGCAAAATGGAGATGTCGTCATTATGCTGATTTCATTAAGCAGCTTCACTGGACACGTTTGTTACCTTTGTAATAATACAATTCTAATAATGATAACAATAATTTTTATTTATATAGTGGCTAATATGAAATAAACCCCTCAAAAAAAGTTCTGCAACTCAACTTTGAGAGTTGATATCTCTCTTGGTATTATAGTATAATTCTTGATATTGATATCCTTGCAAAGCCTGTTTATTTCCCTTTACAATGATACCTCATTTGCCATGATTATCGATTAATGGAATGCGCAAGACATTTTGATAAGGGGCCAAGTCAAATGTGAAAAGCTGCATAAATGCACACCAGTTCAGCGTACATTCGTATGGAGAGTGAATTGTGTTTAATGATGTTGCGATGGTTTTTAGTGAAGTGTCATGTGTTGATCGATGGAGGGGACCCTGCAAAATTGCCAGAATCCTATTGAAACTCAAACACCAAGATAATTTGCACAATTACCCACTTAAATCTCATTTCATATTGAAAACAAAATGTGAAAACAACACACCACACTTCATTAAAAACCATAATATCATTAAACACAATCCATTCTCCATACAAATAAATGCTGAACTGGTGCTGATAACAATGCATTTGGCAACTTTTCACTTTTGACTTGGACCCTTATTTAAATGTCTTGCGCATTCCATGAATCCGTAATCATAGCAAAAGAGGTATCATTTTAAGGGGAAATTGGTAGGCTTTTTAATGATACCAATATTAAAAATTATATTATAAACACAACAAAAAAAGTAACTACCCTCTTTTTCAACATACCATAACTTTTTAACAAAACAAGTTTGTGCAAAATAATTTGGCAAGAGTGTACCTACACTCATTGACTAACTTCAGTGTAAAAATGGGATTGATCCATCAAGTCATGCATGAGTGAGCATGCATTAAAGGTGAAAATGCCACTTTTCAAAAGTCACAGGAGTCATCTCTTATGCCAAAATTATGGTAAGTAATGACATTTTTTGCTTTGTTTATAATCTGTGCTCACTCAACCATGGCATGGTTACAACCTCTTCTGTTCGTACAACATGTAAAGATACATTTTGCTGAAAAATATTGGATTTCAATTTTTGCAATTAACTTAATGGATTTTACAATTTCAAAATTGAGAAAGGGTGTAAATTTTTAAATTGAGCTCACCGAAGCGTAAAATATGCTAAAAGTGCCAAAAGGAGGTATAAGGGGATCAAACGATAGATGATTAACATACATGTAAATATTATTAATCATTCACCAGAGTCAGAATTTGTCAAAATCCTGCATCAAAAATCCCCCCAAAAGACCCTTGTGACTTTTGAAAAGTGACATTTTGCCTTTACTATGCGCTCACTCATGCATGACTTGAGGGATCAACCTCATTTTCACACAGAATTTAGTAAATTAGTGCATAAACATCCTTGCCAAATTATTTTGCTCACAACCGTTCTATTATAAAGTTATAGTATTTTGAAAAAGGGGATAGTTACTTTTTTTGATGTGTTTAGTACCAAGAGAGATATCAATGCTCAAAGTTTAGTTGCAGAACTTTTTGTGAGGGGTTTACATCATCTCTGAGTGCTTTACACTATAATTACCTTGGTTATCGGATGCTTGTTAGTCTGTCAGACACGTGTCCATTCCTAGAAGAGAGTAGTCAAGACGTGGCAGCTACAAAAGGCACACTCATTCCCTTCCAACCAGGGTTGCCAGTTTGGCCTTTTTCCGGCCAAAAACACTAAATTTGGCCGTTTTTTTAGATCGTTTGGCCGGGAAGAATTCGAAGTGCCGGCCAAACAGCTTTTTGGCCGTTTTTTGGCCTTTTTCACTGACACATTAAAAAATCATTATAAAACCCTATTTTCTGGGGATTTTCAGTCAAATATATGACACAAGGATCGAAAAGTAGCGGTGTGCATGTATTTCACGTGAAAAATCTGGGTACGCGTAAACCGTGGTACTCAAATTTTCGGTTGCAGCAGAGGTTTCAAAGGTGTTATAAATTGATTACAACGTTATTTCTAACCAAATCTATGCTATGCTCGGGGCTATGCTGCCTGTAAAATGCCTCAAATCCGAATTTGGCCTTTTTTCACTGAATTTGGCCGGTAATTTGGGGTAATTTGGCCGTTTGAGAATCAGAAAACCTGGCAACCCTGCTTCCAACCGGATACCCATTTATACACCTGGGTGGCTAGTGCAGCTAAGCAGATAAATTGTTTTGCTGAGGGACATAAATGCTGCGCATTGGTTTTTCAGTCCAGACCCTAGATTATGGGGCATGCACCTTGCCAATCTCTGCATTATGTCTATAACCTGTTCCATTTTCTCTTTCATTTACTAAATACAGTGGTTTTCAGCTTCTTGAGAGCAAAGGCTTGAACTCTGACCCCAGGTCACGGGGTCATCTCGACCCAGGAGTGTCCACCGTCACCTTCCAGATACAGGGTAGCATCGATGATTCATGTTTAGATGACTTCTTACAGGTGAGTGGTAATCAGACGATTATCTTCCCAAATGTGTGTAGTGTTTGAAGAAGCTTTTAAAAATAATAAAAAAAACTAGAGCAGTCGATGGGTATGCCTCCGCAGTCCGCACTCTCATCCAATTTATATTAATTTGAAAAGCTTCAAGTTACCATGTAGCAAGACCAATTAGATGAATAAGCATAAGCCTATGTGACCCTTGACCAAGTACAGTAAAATCCAATTTAAGCAGTTCTAATTATCATGACAATGAGCCTCAATTCGAACATGAGGCCTTGCGACCTTTGACCTCTGACCTTTCAACTCCAAAATCGAATCAGTAAATTTGTGCCTTATATTAGATACTTCTCCTAAGTTATATCAAAATCAAAAAAGTCATACTCAAGTTATCACAGTAATGAGCCCAAATCAGACATATTTAAGGCCCAGTGACTTTGAACTTTGACCTTTCAGCTCCAAAATCTAATCAGTTCATTATGCCTCATAATACATACTTCACCCAAGTTACATGACAATCGACCAGCCACTCTTCAAGTAATCGCGGTAACGAGCCCAAATCAGACATATTTAAGGCCCAGTGACCTTTGACCTTTCAGCCTCCAAAATCTAATCGATTCATTGGTGCTGTATAATAATACTTCACCCAAGTTACATCAAAATCCAACACGCCATTCTTAAGTTATCACAGTAATGAGCCCAAATCAGACATATTTAAGGCCCAGTGACCTTTGACCTTTCAGCTCCAAAATCTAATCAGTTCATTGGTGCCTTATAATACATACTTCACCCAAGTTACATCACAATCTGACCAGCCGCTCTCAAGTTTTCGCAGTAACGAGCCCAAATCAGACATATTTAAGGCGCGGTGACCTTTGATCTTTGACCTTCTAGCTCCAAAATCTAAAGAGTATATTGGTGCCTCATAATACATACTTGGTCCTAGTTACATCAAAATCCGATCGGGGGTTCTCAAATTATCGCAGTAACGAGATCCGGTAATGGACGGACGGACGCACGGACGGACAACCTGAAAACATGATGCCTCCGGCAACTTCGTTGTGGAGGCATAAAAATCCTTCTCTGCCATGCCTAGTCCTTGCTATCCTGGAAGTGGATCAGAAAAGTGCCAGGATTGTTATCACCAAACAAGATATTTCAAATCCAACCTATAATCTACAAAGTCTGCCAACACTTTGATAGAAAAAAATCATGGCTTGAAAAATAGTAGCAAAGGTACAAAGATTGAAAGAATGATTTATCTCCAGTCATTTAACCGGCAGGGATTGCCTCTTCGTTCCCGTGGCAAGAAAGTTATAGTGCACGACGGTCCCTATAACGTAAACAATGAATGACACGTGATACCAATTCAGTCAATCACAAACTCTGTTATAAATGCACTATTTACCATAAAACAAATAGTGAATGGTCTTTATTATTCATGCAATGGAACAAGAAATTGATGTTATGTCAGTCACTGAATGTGAATTTTACACAGCCTATAAACTAGTCTGACTGGCACACCTGATGCATGCATCATCTCGTCAAAACTAAATACCTGCTGATCAAAGCTTACAAGGGCAAAAACTTACACCAGTGCAGTTGGACGATTGTTAGGCAATCTTTGCTACGGTTGGACTCTACCAAAGTCAAAATTAGTACAGTGGGTGAAAGCTACAGCAAGTTTCTGAAACGTAGACTGCTGTTACAAATAGAATTTGAAAAAACAGCCCAATTTTAAATGATTTCTTGTTTATATTTCAAAACTGTGCAATGTACATGTATGAATCCAAAATTTAGAACTGTGATTTTTATGAGCATATCTTTAGTTGGGTCAAATCTGAACAAAAATGGTTTATAGTGCAAATCAAAAATACAACCTAAAATGTATCGTGTTCATGAATGCATATGGCACAAATATTTTGTAAATTGTAAATAAATCTCACATTTGGTACATAATGAACACCCATGTGCTGTAAGGGTAAGGGTCTGGAAGAAGAATAGGAGTTTTAGTGTCTGTGATTCTTTCATTCAATTCAAAATTAATTAGTCACTTTAATTCCAACCATGCTTGGTGTCAAGCATACTTGGCTAAAAGTTCTAAAATGGTATTTTCTCCTATACACTTCTGTATTTACACAATTTAGGTGTGCAAAAAAGATGCTCTGCCATTTACAGTGTGTCTCAAAAATAATTGTGCAAGTCAAAAGTGCCCTCTTTGGTAATGAGAAAACATTTTTGTGACGTGACGCTTACATCACCATCAAGGGCATAGTCTTAGCTTTCAAATGCCGTTTGTTCTATTCAGTTTGCCTGTTTTAATCCTGAGATATGTTCAATTAACAACGAAAAGGCAAAATCACAAATGTGCCATTTTTACTACAGTCAGTGATAGCATCAGGCCCTCTTCCTGTAAAAGTGACACAATTGTGATTCCACCCTTTTGTTGCTTACAAGATATCTCGAGATCAAAACAAAGAATTTGAACAGAACAAACAGCATTTGAAAACTAAGACTTCACCCTTGATGTTGACGTAAACATGTGTTACAGCAGTGTATTCTAACTGTCAAAGAGGGCAATTTTTACCAGTACAATTTTTTGAGAAGTGCTGCAGACTGTCTCAAAAAATTGTGCAAGTAAAAAGTGCCCTCTTTGGCAATTAGAAAATATTCTTGTGACATGATGCTTACATCAACGTCAAGAGCAAAGTCCCAGCTTTCAAATGCCATCAGTTCGGTTTAATTTGCTTATTTTATTCTCGAGATATGTTGTAAACAACACAAGGGTGGAATCACAATTGTGTCACTTTTACGGGAAGAGGGCCTTATGCTTTCATAGACTGTAGTAAAAGTGGCACAATTGTTATTTCACCCTTTCTTATTTAAATTAACTTATCTCAAGATAAAGACAAGCAGATTGAACAAAACTAATGGTATTTGAAAGCTAAGACTATGCTTGTGACGTTGACGTAAGCATTATGTCACAAGAGTATTTTCTAATTGCCAAAGAGGATGGTTTTCACTTGCACAATTTTTTTTTAGACACAATGTACATGAGCTCATCAAGTAAATTATCTAAACTCATTCCCAGTGTAAAGTTTTACATGTCAATCTTTCCTCTCCCAAAGTCTAGTGGTTAAATAGTCAGTTTTACTGAAACTAAGGCCCATTAGAATTCAAATTGAATAACGCATGATAATAGCGCTTGTTGGATGTGAATTTCACACAATCGTAATTACAAGTTAATTTCACTGCCCATTGAATTTGTTTATTTTCCTTTGAAAAAAAATATAAATGCCTGCTGATCAAAGCTTATCTGGTCAAAAACCATACCAGTGAAGTTATATTAGGCCTAAAAAAAATTGTTGTATTGGAGTAACGGCTCACTGAAAAATAGGGTAGGTAGGGTGGTGTTTTTTTTTTAATGGGCCACTATCAGCCCCCAGTGTTTTTACTTTATGAACTATAAGCCTACAATCGGCCAATTCTGAAGCTGCTATTTCTTGCAATAGTTCACCAATGACATCATTCAAGCCAAAGTTGAGGACACTGAAAATAGTTTTTGGCCCAAGTCTGCCCGTTTTCTTTACTGCATAAGACGCCATGTTGAGGTAAACAGCTCGATCATCGCTAGCTACATGTAGTTAGTGCGGCTAGAGGCTATAGCCAGCGAGGCTCCATATAAAAGCGCAAGAAGTGCGTTGTACGCGCACATACGGCGGGAAAATTGCTGTTCTGTCCGCAACACTTTTGGGTTTTCAATTCGATCGCAGGGGTCAGCATGCGCACGATATGCGATGTCGATGCTATCGATAGCAATACAAAGAAAGAAAAAAAAAAGTAGGGTCGGGAATATTTTTAGGGTCGGGCGGGTTACACCAATACAACAATTTTTTTTTTAGGCCTTAGTGCCATGTGGACTCTTCTAAGGTCAGAAGGTAAAAGCCAACAGTTGGTATCTGAAATACGTTTGCACAACGAGTGTAAGATGATTTACCCTTACAGCACATGAGTGTTCATCATGAACAATATGTGAGATTTACTTACAATTAACAAATATGTATCTCATGCGTTCATGAACACGACACAATTTAGTTTTAAGGTTGTATTTTTGATTTGCACTACAAATCATTTTTGCTCGGATTTGACCCAACTAAAGATACACTCAAAAAAAATCACAGTTCAAAATTTTGGATCCATACATGTACGTTGTGTAAAGTTTTGAAATGTAAACAAGAAATCATTTGAAATTGGGCTGTTTTTCAGTGATTTGATGATACAAATATTTTTTGATTTATTTTGATGTACAGTGTATTTTTAATTTGCCAAATAAATGATAATAATAATAAAAATACAATTTGATTTTTGCTTCAACACGCATTTCCCATAGTCCTTGTAACAAGATATCTCCTTTCTTGTCTTCAATGGGTTAATATTTCAAAGGAAAAATGAAACAACCTAACTCGTTCCCACAGGTTGTAAATTTTCCCCAAATTTGAATCTTGTACTTTCATGTATCTGAATTAAATTTGAGCAGAAACAAGTATGGCATACCCCCTTCCCCCCCCCCCCAAAAAAAGATAAAAAATAAATGAATAAATAAATAAACAAAAAAAATAAAATATATAAAAAAATAGTAAATAAATAAAGGGAGAATAAAAAGAAAGAACAAAGTCAAACCCAAATATGAACAAGTACGCAATAGGAGTTTTCATTTTTACATTTTCATTTATCTTTTAAAAAAAAAGGCGAGCAGGTAAAAAGAAAGATGACATGATAAACTAAATGCACTTTTTTTATTTGTCCTTAACCCTAACTGCACTGGGGGGGGGGGGCAATCATGAATGATTCATGCATATTAATTGTTGTTTTATCCTTCCTGTCATTCCTCTTTGCTAGAACCTGCTGTGGGACAAGACTGTAGGGGGCAGCAAACAACACTCAATGGATATCATGAGATTAAAGGTAACGACAACAAAAATAAATCATACATTATGTATTCTATGCCTGTGCATTTGTTTGTCTTGCATTGTGTAATCCTGTAGATGCCCTTTTATAAGTGAGGCACTATTTAACCCGTTGCCTCCGAGATTCTGAAAATCCTATAGATTTAACACAGGGCAGATCCGGTTCCCGTAGCCAACGGGTTAAGATACAAGATGGGCATTGCTGTACCCTAGCTATGGTCTCAGATGCAGTCGTATGTTTCTGATAAAAAAATTGTTGAGGGTTTTGCAGTTATTACAAGTTTACAACTTGTATGGACATCCTTCCATAAGAGTCTCCCATGCAGTTCATTGCCTCTCATTGGTTAAAAGTATACAACTGATGCATGCTGGAGAGTGCATTTGTGCAGATCTGGCAACATGAGTGGTATTTAACATAATAATAATAAGAATGATGATAATGAAATTTAATGGTAGTTTATAATGCGCCCAAATCCACCAAAATAGGTACTCGAGGCGCAGGTACAGAAAATTACGCAGAACACGAAACATACTTAGAAAGGAAACAAAGTGAGATTCATGTATACAGTAGTTCAAAAGCAGATTTGAAGAGATAAGTTTTTCAAAACAGATTTCACCTGTTTCCTCCGAGATTCTGAAAATCCCATAGAGTTAACACAGGGCACATCCGGTTCCCATAGCCAACGGGTTAAATTGAGTTCTGGAGGTAGTCTCTTTTATTTTTTCTGGTAATTTGTTCCACAAACGTGACCGTGCATCACAAAACCAACAAAAAGTAGCCAGAAATGATCTTTCAGTTAACATCAGATTCTGATAGAGTAGTCTCTCAGCTTTAAAATGATATATAATTGGTCAAAAATGGATGCTCTTGACCCTTTAAAATAAGAGAGAGAATGTTTAACCCGTTCAGATGTTACTTTTGAGAAAAACGGCTTTGAAGTTAAGGGTCTATTCAATCATCTGCACAAAGCAGCACAAAGCGCGGGGGAACAAAAAGGTGATTTAAAACTCCCTGGCAATCACTATGAAGGGATTATCAGATTACCACCAAACTTAGCAGGCATATTATTTAGGTCTTATTCATTATTATTTACAAGTTTCAATACACCAGTGTACACCATTCAAAAGTTATGGAGTGTAAAAGTTGTTGGCCTGTCCTTCACGTACATTTTTCACGCTGTCAGATGGGAACCTGTGACAACCGAAACAACATGGGCATAGAAAATTTTCCCAAAATACAACTTAAAGTGCATGTTATGCTTCCAAACTTCATATTTGGGTAGAAGAAGAGTTGTACTCTTAGAAAATATCTAAAACCGAAAATCGAATATGTTGACCCATTACTCATATTTTCAGCCCTGGCGAAAATTTACACCCGGCGACTTTTTGGTGGTTTCGTGATGCACGGTCACAAATATGGTCCAGCACATGAAAAAGATCTTGAACTCCATGATCTTTTTGACAACCGATTGTGTATAAATAAATCTGTTTCTGGAACAAAGCGGTCGACTAGGTTGATAAAGTTGACAGCTGAAATAGTGTTAGCACACAAGAAAGTATGCCGAGTGCGTTAGCACCAAACTAATTACCTACGTGTTGCCAGATTGCACTAATGCAGAAACTCTATCCCTGGCATTGCTTATTTTACATAAGTGGTCTGCAATCTAGTTTTTTTTCTCTTTCCCATAATCTGTATGTTCAGCCATGTTAGTGACACAAGTGTTGTTATCAAATGAAAGTATGTAAAATGTGATCACACATTGTGTAGCGTGTAGAATTTGTGACCGCACATATACAATTATGCAATGTACACGCTCTAGAGATGTGCCCCATCAATACATTCATGTCATCTGTGCGTACACACAGACTGTGCTAAACTGCTTTCGACCAGATAAGCAGTGCATTGCCATAACCTGTTAAGTTCTTTTTACACAGTGTATTGCCACGATTTACTAAAGCACTGCGGGCTGTAATGGTGAAAATAATGCACTCTCACACGACTTCAGTGATACTCCGACATTCTCACTGGCTACATTCTTGAATTTGTTGTATAATATCAGACCACATACTATGACTCTGAAGGACTGGTCACGAGTTACAGGCAGGGGATCTCTTTTGCATGCCTAAAAATTAACATTGTGTAAATACAATGGCATTTAGAAGAAAATGCCATCTGGGAACCTTTAGCAAAATATAGGAGCTAGAAACTCAGTTTTAGTGGAATTATAGTGACCGTTAGACTCAGATTTGAATTTTTTTCTTGCGAGAAAAAAAATTCCTACCATAGAACGTACACTAAACAGCTATTGTTTTTCTTTTGCATTTTTCAAATTCTAGGCAATCACTGACCCCCAGATTTCACAGACATGCCCTTCATCAATAGCCTAAGGGCATGGGTTGTCTTTTCCTGGTCTTCGGGGATGTTTGCAAATGAGATCCACTGCCTTTAAGCACGCGAGATACTGTAGTTTGGCCTATCAATTACCCAAGAAGAAAAGTCTGTTGCACTCGATAGTGATTGTACTTTTTTTCAGTTGAAAATATCAATTGCATTCAGTACCCATATCATGATGATGCTGTGCAAACTTCTGTTTAATTTGTAGTAGTCACATTATCTGGGATAATACCAGTGTTGTAGTCGAGTCACCACCTTCCGAGGCCAAGACCGAGTCCGAGTCACTACCTTCCGAGGCCGAGGCCGAGTCAGAGTCACTATTGTCTGAGGCCGAGGCTGAGTCCGAGTCACAACTCTCCGAGGCCGAGACCGAGAACGAGTCACCAACTTACGAAATAATGCAATATCTTTGGGCAAAATTTTAACCTTTAAAATTACTTTGAAATCTTACAATCAATTAATACAATCTTTCAACCAATCAACCATTCATTCAAATCAACCAGTTACTGAAATTGATAAATTTGGGAAAAAATTAAAATAAAATGAAGCAAAAGCTGCTGAAATTGAGGTACATGTAAACAATATTTGATGTAATTGTAAATGACTAAATGGCTTCAGAACATTCATCTAATAATCGGGCATCGACTTTCACCATGCCTGTCTTGTTTCAGCATAGAACAGTGACATCACAGAGAAACATCGACCCATATGAATAATTGTGTGAAACTTACGGAGCTGGGTAAAATAAATTCATCAAAAGTGAATTTACTTAGCTATGTTCAAGTTATATTAGGATTTCCATAATTCTGTTTGACATATTAGTTGAAAATACTTAAAAATCCATGTCCTAACAAATCAAACAGGGTTTATTCTCAGGTTCACCAGATTATATAAAATCTTGCGGCCTTAACCCAAATCACCGACGCCGCATGGTACGAGGCCGAGGACGAGTCCGAGTCACGGAATTATGAGGCCGAGGACTGGAAAAATTCGGCCTCGAGGCCAAGGCTGGCCTCGAGTCCTCCATCCCTGGATAATACAAGTAGTTCAAATCACACGTATCTACCATATTCATATCACTCAGTAAGTTTGGGTACTCAAAAACAATACACACTAAAACTCTAAACAAACCCTGAAATCAACCAAAACAAAACAAACAAAGTTGTCCTTGAAAAGTGCTCACCTCTCCACAAACTGAGAGACAAAATTTACCCCCCCCCCACCCAACCCGGGAAAAAAAAATCTGAAAAATTAAACCTTTGTCTCTTCTGTCTGGATAACTACCATGGAATGGGCAATGTCCTGCAAGTATAAAGACACTGTTTACAACTTTGTCAAACTTTGATATCAGAACTACATGATGATATTTGAATGGACAAATAACACCCTAGAACAGGTTTTCTCAATTATTTTTGTTGAAGTGCCAAATTTGTTATCAATATTTATAATGAGCCACTATCTAACATGCAAAGCCTCATGGCGTGGGGTCTAGGGGCCCGCTTAAGGGCCCCTGGCGGGGGTTGAAGGGGCAGAGCCCCCCCCCCCAAAGCCTTTAGATATGAGGCGTTTTAAGTGGCCCAGGATGGCTCTAATTAAAGTATATTACCGAAATACAAATTAAAAACAAAATGCACAATTTATCATTTTTATCATAGCGGCTTCCATGCGCCACTTTGGAAGGCCCGCTGTGCCAACAGTGGCGCGCACATCGCTATTTGAGAACCCCTGCCCCAGAACATAAAAATATAGGCAATTACCGGTATGCTGTCACTAGCAAATAAGTATCGGTACCTGAATTAATGTCCTGGGGACAGCAATTTTATAACACAGTAGTCTATGTGGGAAACTGCAGTGGTTGCACATTGATTTTCACCCTTTAAAAACACTTATTGATTGTTTTGAACGGCAATTTTTTCAGGGTTTCATAATATTTAGACCTTAACAGAAACACTAGGAGCATGGATGATCACGGAGCTCAATTTTTTTTATTTTTTTTAACTGGAAACATTATTTAATGATGTCTTGCTGATTGTACATGTAGATGAGCATGAATGGTTTAACTGGTTGAATATGACTTGATTTTGTATAACATGAATTCTCTATAGATCTCAGCCCGACATATTTGTACTTAGTCCTTGATGGGTTAAGAACAAGTAATCATTTATGATACAGTCAAGTGTCGTTTCTTGAACAGGATTTGATGTATAGTACCATCCACAGAAATGAATTCATAGTGATAAAACTACATGTAGTGCTATTTTGGGCTGAAGTTTTGTACTTTGGCAATCAAA
>JZLH01S0281537.1:13622-29032 GCA_001188425.1 Eucidaris tribuloides
CAGTTTCCAACACATTCAAGAAATGTGTCTTGCACATCTTCACCAAAAGACCAAAGTATGTACCAAATCTCATGAGCATTGGTCAAAAACTGAGGAAGAAGTTCGATCCGCAAGATTTTTACCAGATTTATTGCCATAATATGCTGTTACCACAGCAATGCAGTTTCTGACATAATGAAAAAATGTGTATTGCACATCTTCACCCCAAGTCTAATGTGCTTGCCAAATCTCACGAGCATTAGTCAAAAAACTGAGGAAGTAGTTCAATCTACAAGATTTTTACCTGATTTTTTTCCAATAATATGGGATTACCATGGCAATGCAGTTTCCAACACATGTGAAAATGCGAAAAATGTGTCTTGCACATCTTTACCCCAAGACCAATGTGGGTCCCATGTGTGTTCATGACCATTGGTTAAAAACTGAGGAAGTAGTTTGATGATCCAGAAAATTTGCAACAGACCGACCGACTGCCTGCCTGAACGCCCGCCCAACTGCACGCTGATTCTTATACAGTATACCTGCTTCAACCTTTGTTTGGCAGTAGTATAATAAAGAAAGAGGGCATGCAAAGTTGGATGCTTGAAATTTACAATTCAAGAATTTCACAGATCAATTGATAAACCACCACCAATATGCTCTGCAATCCAATTCATGCACAAGTTTCTGACATTACAACCAGATACCTTTAAATTTATGTTTAATTACTTATAAGCCCTTTTCATGCAGTGCATGCAAATTTTCACCACCTACGTTACAAGAATCTTAAAACTTTGAGATCTGAATTTACAAAGCATCTTAAAGCGTGCATCCTCTAACAATCAAAGTTGACCAAATGATAGCTGCATTTGTGCTTGATTCTATCTCAATTCTTTTTCACAGTTCTTTGAAAAGTTGTCAACTATCTGTTCTTGAATAACCAATCACCTTTTCTGCCATGCTTTACTACCTTCAGTCATTTCAAGGAAATTATAGCTGATCATAAACCGACAAGCAGTTTAGTCATGCAGCATACCTTTTGCATAATACCCACAGTTTAATTTAAATTCCCTTTTACGATGCACATTCCTGGCCACCATTTCAAGCGATATTCGTTCTCGTTGGTCTTACCTCCAAACGCCGACATTGGGGGTGGTGTTTGAAAACACCAGAACGTCTGAGCCACTATAAGGATTTTAAGACGGAGCAAAGACTTTGAAGAGCTTTAACTCTTAAAGGTAAATGACATAATCAGTTCTAGTCCTCAACTTGGGGTGAAACTATTCTAGAATCAAGTAAACTATGCAAAGATTCTACTGTGAAAATTTGGTAGTCAAAGGTTGACTCGTTCTTAAATACCTTTCATCAGTATCCATCTTGACAGACAAATCTGTTGTGTAGGCTTCTATTGGATCTATTTTTATTGGGACCCGTGAGAAACAAAATGCTAGTACTGTATGTTCATGTTTGATTTGGCTTAAGTAGACAAATTCAAGATAAATCCTTCCATCCAGGAGATACACTCCAGCTGGTGTATCCATTGATATATCTTTCAACCAGTTTGGTTCGAGAGGCATTTCTTTATTTCTGCCAATCATGTCACTGCCCTTTAAAGGCAGGGGATCTCTTTTGCATGCCTACAAATTAACATTGTGTAAATACAATGTCTTTTAGAAGAAAATGCCATCTGGGAACCTTTAGCAAAATATAGGAGCTAGAAACTCAGTTTTAGTGGAATTATAGTGACTGTTAGACTCAGATTTGAATTTTTTTCTCGCGAGGAAAAAATTCCTACCATAGAACGTACACCAAACGGCTATTGTTTTTCTTTTGCATTTTTCAAATTCTAGGCAATCAATGACCCCCAGATTTCACAGACATGCCCTTCATCAATAGCCTAAGGGCATGGATTATCTTTTCTTGGTCTGCGGGGATGTTTACAAATGAGATCATCTGCCTTTAATATGTTGCTGGCACATTTTGTGCAACAAATTGTACCCCTTACGTAAATGCCAATAATCTAAATAGTAAGAGAGTACCACAACTTGTTTTTTCCTTTTCATATCTACAGTAGAGAGACTGCTTTCATCAAATCACTCATAAAATTGGCAGATTCACATTGACATGGATATTTTCCTACAAATTTGAGATTATGCTAAATATTTTTCAGTAAAATAAAAAAAGCACATTTTCTATGTACATGTATTTGTGGATATCTACTATTTTGAAATATAAAGATTCAAATTAACTTTAGCAATCTTAACATTGCTATAACAAAATTTACATTGTTGGAAAGGGTAATACTTTTATGTACAACTTTTGTACCAACACTTTTTTTTCCACTGTGCAAGTGCAAAAAGTTACCACTCTTTGCTCTTGACACTACACTCCAAAAGCTGCTAATTATGGCAAGTGTTTAACACAGATCTGCTAACATGCTGAGCCCCATCCCTTAAATAAACAACACAACAAAAAAACATTCAAAAGAAGAAAAGTTAGCTAGAGGTCCTTTTTCTTGATTGTCTGAGAACTTGATTAAACGGAAATAAACTTCTGGCATCAATTCTCCCTATCGCATATAGCCGATATCAAGCGATATCACCTCGTGATACCGATATCTGATCGATCGCTCTTGGGATGTGTACTTCCGGTTCCGGTAAATCGTACAGTCAAACGCACAAAACATGTCATTTCGAACCTCATCAAATTCGTAATATCAATATCTTATACCCGAGCAAACATGGATTGACCTGATGAACAATTTTGGAGAATGTCTGTGTCACAATTAAAGGACTTTCTTAGTAGAAGAAATGTTCCTACGACCGGTAAACTAAGGAATGAACTCGAAACTCTCGCCAGGAAAGCCGGGAATGTTTACCCCATGAGAGAGAAATGCTACCACGCACACACCAAGTTGAACGCGAACACCGGTGTGTGAGGACTGCCGGTGGCTCCGTTCATGGCCTCAATGGAAGGGTTGTTATATGAACGAACAACTTGAAAAAAATATTATTCGCAAGATTATAAGAAAGATTTTAACACGATCCACAAGTATTTTAGCATTCAATGTGTATCATGCTTGCTTAAACCGGAAGTTTATTTCCCAAGAATAATGGGTCAAAACATTAGAGCGCCACATACGTTCAGATTCGGAGAGCTATATGCGATAGGGAGAATTGAACGGTTGGTCTTTCAAAATCAAAATGTGTTCTTTTTCATTTCTTAAAATTCTATTTCTCAAAGAGAAGCACTACAAGGCAACAAGTTACGTTCGATCTTGTGCTAGCCCATATAGACGTAATATAAAACAATAAATATATAATATAAATCAAATAAATACATAAATATGTACATACAAATATACAAAAATATAACTATATGAAGATATAAATACATGCAACCACCTAGATAGCAGCCAACCTGTCAAAAAGGCCACTTTTTTGTTTCCCTTGGTGGCCTCTGTAGAAAAGTTTCATTGTATATAACTAACTAACTAAACTAATTAAATAAAATTAAAAAATAACAATTGAAATGAAATAAAACGAAAGATTACTGAAAATAAACAAGTTACGTCTTACCTTGTTCAGCCTCCAGATGAGCGGGCCTTGCCACTTCAAAGTACCAGTACATCTCGGTGATGAAGGCCAGGAGATTGGGCTTCATCGTCTCGTGGGTGTAGAGGAGGTCCTCCAGGGTGAAGTGGAGCACCTTGGGGAGGTTGTGGCGGAAGAAGGCCGTCACCACCTGCAAGTTGTGGATGGAGTTGGCGAAGGACATCGTCTCCAAGAGACTCACATCTGAGGAATAAGATGCAAAATTAAAGTCCACGTATAGTATAAGACAAGACCGGTAAGTTGGATCAGAGGTAGAGCACCCGCCTCTCATCCGGGAGATTGCGGGTTCCAGCTCATTGTTAGGTCATACCAAAGACCACTATAAGAATGGTACCTACTAGGGCTGGGTCAAGTTGGTCGGTCTCCCGGCTCCCGACCCTTGCCGTCATGTTCCGGTGTGATTTTTAAGAACCGGTGTTCCGATGATATAAAGAAAATAAAAAGAAATTAAAACGAAAAATGAAAAGTGCATTTTCAACCCTTGTAATCTTCCTAAAATACAACCTAAACATGCATGGACATGCATTTCACAAAACGACAATTTGTCAAACTTACTTCGAACTAAATTTCAAATAACAGCTACTGTAAGCTAAGAAAGGGCACGAAATGATGACAAACCTTGAGTATAAAAGAGACAGACCAACTGTGTACACGGCCAGTGGTTGTCTATAGTACCGTACCGCGCCGCACGGCAGCAGTGCAAACAGACTGTACGCGTCAATTAAGCCCAGTGAGGGAGTACGATCCTGGAAAAGCTGGCAAATCGTGCGGCCAGGTCACGCGCCCCCACTCGGCTTGATGCGTACAGTCTGGTTGCACTGCTGTTGTGCGTGCAGAGCTGAGGCGATCGCGAAGAATCCAGAACTAGACAACTCCTGGCCGTGTACGCTGTACGTCTGTCTCTTTTTTACTTGAGGTTTGTCATTATTTTGTGCCCTTTCTCAGCTTAGCTGTTATTTGAAATTTAGTTCAAAGTGAGTTTGACTGATTGCTGTTTTGTGGAATGCACGTCCATGCATGAAGGTTGTATTTTAGGAAGTTTACAGGAGTTGAAAATGCACTTTTTATTTTCCGTTTTAAATTCTTTTTATTTTGTTTATTTCATCGGAACACCAGTTCCTGACCGGTGCAACGTCATCGGGAACCGGTTGGCCAAAAAACCGGAATGACCCACCACTAGTACCTACTGCCTCTAGCCTGGTGCTCAGATATCTAGATGGTGTACCGCCTGATGTTCCAATATAAGACCAGGACAGGTTTAACTTTATAGTATAGGACAAAATGGCAAAGTGTTGTAAATGAAATCAAACTCCAGCCTAACCCTTACGATGGAGGTCTCCTGCACTCAATTATTACTTTCATTTATTGAAAAATATTAACTACGTATTTCTTATCTTATTTGTATGTTTTGTATTATGTTTACTATACAATATTTCTGCCTATAATTTTCTACTTGTGCAATATGTTTGTTTGAAATTTATTCATTGCATTTCTCACTGTTTGCATTTTGGGAACTTGAGTTTGAATATGTTTTTGTTTGGACACAAAAATAAAACCAACCACACAAACACCAACATATCCAATGGCTTGGCCACATAAGTCTGGATGGACGGCAGGATTCTTATAACCTAGAGGTAGACCTAAGATGAACACTCTCCAGTAAGATGGAAGAGGAAACCTGGTAGACCAAAAATCACCTGGCAGAGCTGAGTTGGATGAACCTTACCTGGACCCAAGCAAAATCCACAGCTAAAGACTGACACAGGGATGCCAGTTAGAATTTATGAGAGGGCCTGAAATTTGCCTATGATGAGCTATTTTTTATATACAAAAAAGCCTGAAATATGGCCTGAAAATTAAATGCCAGGGCCCGAGTTCAAGCTTTTGATTGAAAACTGGCATCCCTGTAAACACAGAGGGAAAGAATTCACTGTGGCCTTATGTCCCACTCGGGATGAAGAGGACATAATAGATTTAGTAAATGGTAAAAAGGTAAATCCTTGCTATTATGTTTTTAGATAGACCTATGTTCTATTAATGCCCTGAAATGCTCACTCTGGAACTCTGGAATTTTTAGAAACCCCAACATTTTAATAGAAATGCACATAGTGATATCAAATTATTGATGGTTTAAAAACCAAACTACATCAGTACAAATAATTTTTGGTTGTTGGATCACATTTTAAGCATCCTTTCTTTCTTACCATCGAGTGAGAGGAGGTGAGGATAGTAGTGATGAATGACAGTTGCTAGGCAACAGCCATCACATAAGTCCTTGGTGAAGTCCTTCATGTTAGGAATGTAGGGTAGCTCTTTGGGCTGGAGTTGGTCTCTCTTCACACGGATCTATCAAAGAGAAGTTAAATGAAGAGTGAGATGTCTGTTTGAAGATGAGATTGCACATGTGAAGATGACAGTGAGCATCATCTCCATCATCATCATCATCATCATCATCATCATCATCATCATCATCATCATCATCATCATCATCATCATCATCATCATCATCATCATTTCCATCAATATCTCCATCACCATCACCATCATTATATTCATCACTTTCATTGCTATCATTATCATAATCACCACCATCACCTTGACAGTCATCAACACTATCATTAGCATTATCATCATCACTATCATCATCACAATCATTACTTCCATCATCACTACCATCATCTTCACAATCATCATAACTATCACTGTCATTGTCATCATCATCAGCACCATCATCAGCACCATCATCACTAGTATTATAATCATTATTACCATCACCATTATCATCATCATTAAATATCATTATCATCAACATCATCATCACCATCACCCTTACTACCATCATCATCACCACCAGTATCATCGTCACAATCATCATCATTGCATCACTAACACAACCGTCCTTTATATCATTGTAATCACACATTACTAACATCAACATTATCATCATCATCATCATCATCATCATCATCATCATCATCATCATCGTCATCACGACCAACACCACTACCAACAACAACATCACCCCTCACCCACCACTACATGTCACCACTACATGTCACCACTACATGTCACCACTCACCAAATTCCCACCCCCATCTCCATCATCATTACCACCAACACCACACCATCTCCATAGCCATCATCATCAGTCCAAACATCATCTGTCTTCACATCATCACTGTATACAGCTCTGTATGAAAGACGATATCAAATCATTAAGATGCCACTTAAGACACCTTTTTTTTCATTCACCATAAGAACGAGAACATAGAAAGGGAAATGGAAAACATCATCATCACCCTGTGTCTTTCACCTCCCCCAACTTACCGTGGGGGCAGCTGACTGTATGATATTGGCTTGGTGCGACTTCCGGTCTCGCTCCAGGCGATGCCGGACGGCCGAGCACACCTTGTTGATCCAGAAGACTAGGGCATCCTCGAGGTCAAAGGGCAACTCGCTGGATGCATTGAATGTGGTGAATTTCCTGCGGGAGAAAATCATGAAGACCATCAATGATGTGAATAGCAATTAGAGTTGGTAACATGAGAAGTAAAGAAACATATGTACATATGTACCGGTGTGTTGGCTCAGTTGTTAGAGCGTCCGCCTCACAACCAGGAGGTCGAGAGTTCAAGCCCGACCGCGTCAGACCAAAAGACGTTGAAAGATGGGAGTTGCTGCTACCCCGTTTGGCGTTCAACGATTTTTAGGGATAGAGCAACGTCGATCTGGCGCTGCTCAGTGGCTGCCGGGCCCACGATCAATTGGGCAAAATGAATTTTCTGAATTTTCGGAAGATTTCTATTTGTAATGTCTGTCTATTTCGAATAAAATATGGATTATTGTTATTATTATTATTATTATATGAACCAAAGAACTACATGGTACTCTCTCTGTTTCCAGTAAATTTGTTAAGACTGTTCTTGGACTACTCCCCCAGAGGACACCTCCCTCCCCCTCGAAGGAGTTAAACAGTGTCTCCAGTTCTGAGTTGGTCGGGGGGGGGGGGGCTTGTCTCCAGCAAACCAAATAAAACTTCAAGCAAATGTCAATTTTAGTCACTTACAATACAAAGAATGATGTCGGTTACAAAATTGCTATTTTGACAAAAAATATTCAATACATACTAAAAATGAAAACTTCAGCATATGGCTTTGCCGCATTTATTAAATTTATTCATTCATTCATTCATTCCCATTCATGTCAATATCATTTATTCTTTATTACTTATTAATTTATTCATTTATTGTTCTTTATAGTTGTTTTAATTCTCAAAGTAATCTGCGTCTTCCATGCAATATGACATACGTTAAAAGACACTATATAACAAGTGTGGAAGCCTTATTTATATAAAATTGTCATAAACTCCTGCTTTCTGACACATACTGTAGTGGTTTGGATGGAACAAATAAACACCTTTAGAAACACAAAAGTTTGGACAGTTCATGCCTGTGCACTAAGTAGCAATATTGTGCAAATTCAAATTGGCAACATTAATTCCTATCCCAGTGATAGGAAATTCTGGAACAGCAGCAGTCTATGGGGAAAGCTGGAAATGGTCTCTCAATGATTTTACTTTTTTTAAAGCCTACTTGATCGTTTTAAAAAACTGCAATTTTTCAGGGCTGTCATTTTTTAGAGCATGTCAGAGACACTGGTGAGGCATGGGGAATCAATGCCAGCTCAGATTTTTTAAACTAGAACACTGTAAACAGTGCTTTAAACCATGTTGAACATTACACGAAAACATGACCACATTATCCTGTCACCATCCCATGAAAACCTGTCTATCTGATTTCTAAACTACAATATTGAACACATAAAAGAAACTTCAACAATATGGCTGCTGCAATTACTTATTTATGTAGTTATCCACTTATTTGTTAATATTCTTATATATTAACTAATTTTTTTTTCTCTTTTAATTGTTTATTCAAGTAAGCTGTTCTTCATGAATATGACCACATTACCATTGAACATATGTAATGAATGCAACTGGAATGCATAACTAATGGGGATTAGATTCATGTTTGGGTAAACACTAGATCAAATACAATGGATAACAATGAAAGCTGGTCAATATGAAATATTGATTTTTCTCTCGCATCTATTCACATTCTGTTTTCCCTGCACTGACCTGGTTCTGTGCCTGATAACATTTCACTTCAATATTTATTGAAAATTCTTCCTAGAAATTTGAATGCATTACATATGCTCCAGTGCCAAATGTGAGGATTAAACCTGATAGAACTGAGCCTTTATGAGATGAGGTATCAATTTGGTGATTCTGCCTCAAAGCTATAACAGGTTATTGCTCGTACTACGTGACTGTTGGAGGGAAATTTTTTTTTTTAATTTCCTGGACTACTTTTCTTGTTTCAGTGCATTTCAGATACCTCTTTTGTATTGAACCCTATAGCAATTTACGAGGGGCTCTTTTCAATTTTTTTTTTTTTACCATTTCAGTGGTGAAATCACCCCATGACCCCAAGTATTTTTTCCCCGGAATGTTGACACTGGAAATACCTATGTCTCACTCTGCAACAATGACAAGACAAAAAATGTTAATTGGAGATAGTCATTCAATGACTTCCAAGTTTACAAGATGCAAATTTATATTCTAGTAGTGCGATATCTATGCTAATTACCTGACTGCCTGGACGACCTTCTCTATGGAAACTGTTTCAACCAGGTAAGCCTGCATTATGGCATCCATCATGGCTGTGTGTCCGTGCTGTACGAGAAGAAGAGAAAGAAATGAAACAACAATCATTAGAAACTAGCTTTGCTGGGATAATATAACTTGTGAAGACTGGAGATTAGAATCGCCACAGACAGTCAATAGCCAGATGTACAATTGTGGATAGATGGAGTACTGTAAAAGTGGACACCAGAAACTTGCACGAAAATAAAAGCACACAAATATTTTTGCTTGCCATACATTCCAGTAGTTGATGCTTTGATTGCGCGGGATTAAAAACACGCGAAATACATTTCAAGTGGCCGAGCACCAAAAATAACTCACTCAAAAATATCCACTTTTACAGTACATGAAACAATTGTACACTGGAGTATTGCTTCTATATTTTCCTTACAATCACTGATGATGTGGTAAGTCCGAGGAGCGATTAGCAGATAGAAAACTGGTTAACAAAATGTGATTTGTTCTAGAATTTATTTATCTAGCACAGTATCAAAGATATTACAGCACAGCATTCTAAATATTCTGACAGTGAAAATACATGTACATATACATCTGCTGAAATATATACACGTATTATGTTGTGCAGGTACACCCATCATTGATGTGTATGATAAGCCTGTATAGTGAAAGGCTGATTGCTGACTATAACCTTTGATAAAATTTATAAAAACTGAAGGTAGTGACATATGTTAATCATTTTTTGCAAGGATATCCCTGCAATTGGAGATTACGTACAAGTACATGTATGACGTAAACAGAGATTTTACAACTTTACACTGCAATACTAGGAGTATGTTCATGTAATTTATAAATGAGTAACAGTGTCCACACAAACACACACACACATACATACATACATACATACATGTATATACACACATACATACATACATACATACATACATACATACATGTATACACACATACATACACATAGACGCACTTACACGGTACAGACACAAACCTACATTACACATTCAACCTTTCACTGAACACAAAATTGATCCGGATTAACAGGTTCATATACTGTATAAGCTGTTATTTTTGCGAGGGTTTTATTTTCGCAAATTTCGCGAGCCAGACCCTCGCGAAAATTTCCACTTCAATTCATGTCTATTTATAGTAATGACCCTCTCAGTACCAATACAATAAACTCCATAGGCTTAGCATGTGATACTGTGGTACATGGTACTCAAGGAGTTATTTCCAAAGTGCACTAAAGTCAATTCCGCGCCTCCACCACCGCCCCCTCCAAAAAAAAAAAAAACAGAGCTATTACGTAGTATCTTGCAAAGTTCTCTGTGAAAATATCAATGTAAGAAAATGAAAATAATTCACTTCCATTTCTGTATGGAAAGAAAAGCACTGTTTTACTTGAAAATTACCCTCCGCCCCTCCAAACTCCTTCAGCAATAAAAAGAAAGAAAAAAAAAAGAAAAATGAATTTCAAGGTTTGGGGTCTCAACGTTTTTTCATAATACTCCAATCTAAAGTAACTACGCAATACATCTGTGCACCACTGACATATACCACACACTGTAATCCATGTTGTCACTTCAGGACATCAATACATTGCCGCTAAACTTCTAGTCCACAAATCAACACATGGGCGATCCCATCAAGATTTTTTTCCTGTATTCCATGGTCCGACAAACATGGGGAAACAAGAAAGGAATATATGTTATCTCTCCTGATTTCCTTTTCGAGTAAAACTTCCCAGGTCCATGCATTAGTCAACATTCTCATATCAGGAAATCCAGCCTACATACAATATATACAGCATCAGTGCAACTTGTTATGTCAATGGCCGCAGGTGCTTTCTATACGTTCTGTGTTGACGTGCATGTCTGCACGTACAGAGAAGCCACACAAAAATGTCTCAAGATACATATTAAATGTGCAAGGTGTTTGTTATGACCAAGGAGCTCTAAAAAAAACCTCAGCGCCTTGTTATGACAAAACCATTCACACATTCATGTAGGCCATTAGGGGACTGTAAAGCCAATACAGTGCACTCTCGTTATAAAGAACACTGATATAAAGAAGTAAAATCTCTGGTCCCATATCTTGGATTTCCTTTGTATTTTTATGGTTTTTGCAACCCTGATATAAAGAAATTTCGTTATAAAGAAGAAATTTCATAGGTCCATAGGACTTCTTTATAAAGAAAGTGCACTGAAATTGTTCCAGACTGCACGCCACACACATACATGTAGGCTGTGAGATGCCTCACAAGTATTCTTTCCCCTGCATTTGTGACACAAGGAAGCAAACAAAAATTCTGAAATAGCCTAGGTTTACTGTCGAAGCATGTGTGATAGAATTCAAAATGGTCTGAAGGACACATGTGTTACAGCAATAGAATATTGTCACAATGTTTAAAGTATAGTTTCTAGCTAGCCAGGGTCTGGGCACAAATTGTGTGATATACATGTACATGTAGTATGACATAGTGGCAGTGCATCCTTATCATTTCATCACGGGAGATGAAATATTTATGAAACTTATATTTAGTTTTGCATGATGCCTCAGCTTATGTTTTATTTTTTATTAAATTTTGGAACAAAAATTTTGTCAATTCAAACTACTTGTTGGTATCCTCTCTCATCATTTTGAAACAACAAAAAACAAAAACATTACATTGTATGTCTGTGTACTGTTAGTGTGCACATTACTTCTGTGTTGTGTATGACTGTGTGCGCCTGTCTCTGTGTGTACTGAGACAAACTTTTATCAAATTCAAATGTCATATGGTGATAAACACGTACCGAAAACACACATATTTCACTTTTTATTCTTTAAATATTGAAATGAATCACAAGAATGGCTCCATTGATGAATGATGATAATTATCTTCCCCCTCCTCGAAATCACACCATTCTCTGCACATTTGAACCACATAACGAAGACTAGACGTAAACTTCATTAACATTTCTTGCCAAGACATTATCATCCTTTTCACTGAGACGAGAGCATATTACAGGCCTGCAACGCGACAACTCATTCACAAATGTTCATCCGTGCCCGCATCAATATTTGATACATATCATTCATCACGCCTAGAGTCTCATCGTTAGATCTGGAGCCGTCTCGCAAGAAACGAATCTGATTGCCCTCCTGCGAAGCATATCCTCCTCACGCTGAGTCACGCCGACTTTGTGTACAGAAGACATACACACATTAAATGTTACGACACTCTCCCTTGTTTATTAGTCTGAGAGACCGGGTGTGGCGAGTGGCTGAAAGCCACTTGGTGTACTTAACCCGCTGGAGACTAAAAATGAGATATCTCAGGCTAGGGTCTATGGAGAATGCATGTTATATCAAAATCAAATCGTCTCCAGTGAGTTAACATACATGCTTTATGAGAGAGTATACAATAAATTATTTATAAGGTATGTCTGAAGGAATACATCATTGTGAATGCAAAGAATATAAAATCTGATGTAAAAGACATAACACACATTAAACACTACAACACTCTCTCTCATTATTAGTCTGGGTGAAGGGGTGGGACGTGTGGTTGAAAGCTGCTTGTTGTATTTAATAACCCATTGGAGACTAATACGTGATATCTTGGGTTAGGCTCTATGGGAAATGTGTGTTATATTGAAATAATATTGTCTCTGGTGGGTTAATATGTGTTTTTGAGAGTACATGATAAATCATTTATAAGGTAGGTCTAGTGGAATACATCATTGTGAATGCATAGAACATAGAATTTGATGTATAACACACATTAAAGGCAGGGAATCTCATTTGCACACAGACCAGGAAAAGATAACTCATGCCCTTAGGCTATTGATGAAGGACATGTCTGTGAAATCTGGGGGTCAGTAATTACCTAGAATTTAAAAAATGTGAAAGAAAAACAATGACTGTTTAGTGTACATTCTATGGAAGGAATTTTTTGTCTCGCGAGACAGATATTCACATCAGAGTCTAACGGTCACTATAATTCCACTAAAACTGAGTTTCTAGCTCCTATACTTTGCTAAAGGTTCTCAGATGGTATTTTCTTCTAAATGCCAGTATATTTACACAATGTTAATTTTTAGGCATGCAAAAGAGATGCTTGGCCTTAAAACATTACAACAGATTAGTCTGGGTGTTGCTGAAAGCTGCTTGCTGTATGTCTTCATGAGAGAATTTATGTACAACAATCATTGAAAAGGTGGGTCAGCCACAAGATTAAAAATGAATGTTATCAGTTAAATGATGTAAATATTGTTAACCATTTGTCATGAGCCCTGCACTCTACCTACTACTATGACCCACTCAAATGCACACACACACACATACACACACACACACATGCACATGCGCACACGCGCACACGCGCACACGCGCGCACACACACACACACACACACACACACACACACACACACACACACACACACACACACACACACACACACACACACACACACACACACACACACACACACACACACACACACACACACACACACACACACACACACACACACACACACACACACACACACACACACACACACACACACACATAAACACACACACACACACACAGACAACCAACCACATCAGATACAACCTAGCAGAAAAAGCACCATAGGCTATATTTGGCTATGTTTACAGAGATCATGACAAACTCTCTTGTGTCAGTTTCATCTGATCACAGCATGTTCTCCCATGGACTACTTCACACAGTCATGTGTCTTATGATGTAGCCACAGTGCATCCTACAGTGGGCTACATTATGTAGGCCTATGTGTATTGTTCACCTATTTCCTCATAAAAATTATATACATATAAATATAAAATTATAAATTCAGAATGATAAATGTATGCTGTCAAACAACAGGTGTTTGTTGTCATTTCCTCATTGTGATGAAATAATATTTGTGTGAAAAACTACAATACACAACAAATACCAAAGGCTTTAATATTTGTCGGGTAATTGGGTTCAGGTTGGGAATGGTAGCTAAATAATGTTGCCCTGGACAACTAGAAATACATAAATTTATACATGTTGAGAATATACAACAGTAACCAAGAACACAAAAATAGCAAATTAAAGTGATCACAAAATGTAATCAAATTGCATTCATTTTTGTAATGGATGCCTTATCAAAACAGTAATAAAGACAAAGACAGACACATGACATTATATAAATGTGTAGACAGACAGACAAACATACAGACACAGACACACACACCAACACACCAAAACAGACACACACACATACACCAGTGTTGGAGGTCTCGAGACTGGTCTTGGTCTCGAGACCAGTCTCGAGACCAGCATGCTCTTTCTTGGTCTCGGTCTCGGTCTCGAATCCTCTGGTCTTGGTCTTGGTCTTGGTCTCGAACCTTCTGGTCTCGGATTTTTTGGCCGAGACCAGCCCAAGACCAGCAACTAATATGATTTTACATAAAAAATCTTTATTGTTGTAAATGTACAAACTGCAAATAGGGCATTCAAACATAGTTTTCACACAGATCTTCTACACATATAAGGACCGGCAATGGGGGGTTCTCAGGCTGACGCAATATATTCTGATCGTTCCTCTTAGAAAACAAAAGAAGTATGGAATGAACATTCAAACATAGAAAAAGTAACGGAAGAAAAAGTAACGAAGAAAGACGGAAAGAAAGAAAAACGGAGATATTGGAAGAATAGAGAGTCAAGCAAAAGAAATAAAAAATAATGGGATATAATAAAAGAAAGAAGACTGAAAACAAAATAAAAACAGAAAAAAGAAGATTGACATCAAGATAGCAGGAAAGGAAATTTTAAAACAGATAGAAAGGAAAAAAAGATATCATGAATGAGAGAAGAGAAAGAAGATGGAAGGGAGGAAAGAAAAAAATCGAATGAAGAAGAGAAAGAAAGAGAAACAAAAAACAAGGCAAACGCCAAGCGTTGTCTCGCCTGCATATCGCAGTCATGAAGAGACTGCATGTCAAAACTATGCTTTATGACTTCTGAGGCTGTCAGCAGTTTAGGGGGTGAATTGTAGTTCTGACAGTTTTCATACGCAATAATGCTATAGGCCTACTTTATCCCTAGGAAATCAGATAACACTAAGAATGCTGTTAATACTATGAAACTATAATTATTCCCAT
>JZLH01S0281559.1:40062-50917 GCA_001188425.1 Eucidaris tribuloides
CCAAAACAGAGTCTGTGCCTGCAGACTATCACAAACCCACCCACTCATCCACCCACACCCACCCACCCACCCACCCACCCACACACACACACACACACACACACACACACACACACACACACACACACACACACACACACACACACACACACACACACACACACACACACACACACACACACATACACACACACACACACACACAAAACACACAAAAAAAACACACACACAAAAATACAAATGCACATATAAAAACCCATTCCCCGTAACAAACAAAAAATACACTAAAACACACACATACATACACACACACACACATAAACACTCATTACGCACAATGATTTCTAACCACGGCTTTGAACTCTTAACTCGCGAAGTTGTAGATCTGCACAAAATAATTCACAAAAAGTTCATAGAGGTTCAAATCCTCTGGCACGTTAAGAGTTCAGGAACCCCATAATAAGTTCAGCTAAAACAAACAAAAATAAACTGAAACACACAGACACAGACACACAGACACAGACACAGACACAGACACACACACACGCACACCCACCACCACCACCACACACACACACACACACACACACACACACACACACACACACACACACACACACACACACACACACACACACACACACACACACACACACACACACACACACACACACACACACACACACACACACACACACACACACACACACACACCCATGACAGTCTATCAAACATAGAGAAACTGATTCTTGGCAGGTCAAAAACTCAAGAGTGTTTGAAGGATTATCCTGTGTTGCCAGCAGGCAGACATCTTACAAAATTCATGCATAACAGACAGACAGACAGAGATAAGGACAAATAAACCCTCAGCGTGTCCCGTGTGGCATAACATGTTTCTACAGACCATAAGTAGGACAAGTTTAGAGTCAATCTACTTGAATGACACTCATTGTGGCCAATAAAGACAATTGATGTGTGAGGGACATACAGTTTTAGCACAAGTTGACCTCAGACAATATTTGGCAACGGACATTTATATAATATTGGGTGGCTTTGAGGAGGACCCCCCAAAAAATTTTGGAGGACTTGTGATAAATATTGGACTTGGACGAGTCGCAGATGAGTCCGATATTTTCATAAGGAGTACACTATTTTCTGTGTGCAAAGAAAATAAGCCATCCAATATTATCATTATTAACTAAATCCACTAGAAAATACTCCAAATTGAATTTTCACCCAATGATTTTGCCTATAAATCATCAAATCTGTCAATGGTGGCCACTGATTTTGTTTTTTATGAGATGTTTTATACTTCTTATCCAACAAAATTCACATCTTTCTCTTAATTTAGTAAATTCAGCAAAGCAAGCACATTTGATAACTTAATGATTTATGTGAATCTTGAAAAATGTGGCTAGTAATTGATAATACGTTCACTGACTGTGTGGAAAACTGGATCAACTCGTTAGCCACAGCCACAGGAAAATATGAGAGTACTCGGATGTATTTGATATTTTTTCCTCAGCGTATGATATTTTCGGTATCACATGTATCTCATGGCAGCGTGTATACGTGCATTCCTTTGCGCGAGGGATACGCGATAATATCACGGTGCTTGAATCCCCCCATTTAGATAATTATTAACAATAACCCAAATGAACCATTAGTCAAGAGCTATTTTTACCTGATTCTTGTTGTGAATTCTGGAATACTGATGGAAATTTTGATGGAGGGGTGACTGCCTTTGAAGAAGGGATGAGCGCACCACTTATGAGACCTGCTAAGCCTTCTGAAAATCCTGATGTTGAATTCTGTGGATTAAATGAAATACAAATACCATCATTAGCAAATGTTTAAGACCATAAGAACATTTCCCTTTGAACCATGTACAAAACAAGAACTGAAAAGTATTGCTTCTTGAAGAGGTTAGTTATTATTCATTGCTCAAAGGACAAATGAAAGTACTCCCAACAGCAATACTTTTAAAAGCAGATTTAGTTTGAACTTTGAGTAAGAACTTGACGAACGCTGTGCAGTAATGTGATGATCATACAGTGCCAAGGCCTTATAATAACTGTGGAAGATTCTTCAAGTTCTTGTACAAAAATCTAGTAATCTGCCTTCCAAGGGGACTGATGTTGGTGTATATTGTGTGTGCACTATCTTGTGCCCTTTGAGCAATGACATTGAACCCAACATGCCCTCCAACTTCTTCAAGAAGCAATAGTTTTTTTGAGTTTTTGTTTTCTACATGATTAAATGGAAAATATTCTAGTGGTCTTCAACTTTTTTTTGCTAATAATGGTATCTAGTTTACACATATAAATTGCACTGATAATGCTCAAAGAAAGTCTGTTAAATATCTCAGGTAGACACAGAAACCACATACCAAAATCATGAAGGTTCTTGAACTGCCTGTAAAGGAGATAACTTCACTAAGAAATTCAGTGCAATAACAATTTTCATTTTATTTTTTAAAATCAATTTCTTAAAAATGAAAGTGTTTCAAGGTGTGCAGTTTTCAGGGCATTAAAGTGATAGGCTAACATTGTGGAGCTTCAATTTAAAAAATTGTCAAATTTTGATATCTGAACTACATGTACATAGTAGTGTTCATATGGACAAATAAACACCCTAGAATAAAAAAAAAAGTTTGGAAAGTTACACTGCCAATGGTAAGTTATGCATGAATAAACAATTAAAACTCGGGCCGAGTTTAAATAGCCTAGGTGTACACACAGTAAGCCTGTGGGAGAAAATGGGCAGGTGAATCCGATCAACTTACGATTTTCACTTTTTTAAAGTACTAAACAATCATTTTGAAATACAATTTTTTGAGGGCGTCATTTTTAGACCTTATCAAAGACAATGGTAGCATGGGGAATCATGTAGCTCAGATTTTTTTAACTGTGGTAAATGTTAGCCAATACCTTTAATAAATGATACATCTACTAAACACAATAGGAGAAAAATTCATTTATCTCCATATACTATAAATATACACTACTTTTTAAAGGGAAGTGACACGAGTGGAAGAAGTAAAAAATGCCTCAAGAATCAATTGAGTTGAAACTTACACCAATATATGCACTGGCTAGAGTGTATATTCAGGCTGGAAGGATTTGTCTTGAATTTGTAAATTGCTTGCTCGAGGAGAAACAAGCATTAATTTACTAGTATTGTTTAAAGGCAGTGGATCTCTTTTGCATGCCTAAAAATTAAAATTGTGTAAATACAATGGCATTTAGAAGAAAATGCCATCTGGGAACCTTTAGCAAAATATAGAACCTGGAAACTCAGTTTCAGTGAAATTATAGTGATTTCTACCATAGAACGTACACTAAACAGCTATTGTTTTTCTTTCGCATTTTTCAAAAATCTGGGAAATAACTGACCCCAAATTTCACAGACATGCCCTTCATCAATAGCCTAAGGGCATGGGTTATCTTTTCCTGGTCTGTGGGGGATGTTTGCAAATGAGATCCACTGCCTTTAAGCTCCGGCCCTTACAGAAATTCCATAGAAAGCTACACAACAGATTTCACTGTCACAATACTTTCTGATAATAACTGTACAACAAAGAGGAAATTTAAGACAGAAATTTTCACAGCATAAACTATAAACAGTGTATTTGAGTCTGGGTGTATTGTGTTTTAAATTGAGGACTTCTTCCAATCTTACCATTTTCATTTAACCCTCTTAATCCTTTAACGTGAGGGAAGGTCCAAAGTGAAAAAGCATACTGTACCTCTGAGGGGTCCGAATCAAATATGTCGCAAAATCCATCATCTTCTTCATCATCGTTGGAACTGGTGAGTCGATCATGACGAAGCTCTACATCGTCATCTTCATTCGATGTCAATGACTGTATGCCATCCAACTAGAAAACAACAAGCAAACAAACAAACAACAAACAAACAAAACAAACAAACAAGCACACAAAAACAAAACAAGAGATTAAAATAAGGAAAGAAGAGACCAGGTGGCAACAAATGCCCTGGGTAGGAAATAGTTTTATTTTGGAAACCTATGAGAAAAATTAAGGGCTCTGTTATAATTTAGGGAGGGGGCTATTAATTTTCAGGGCTAAATTGCCCTTAGCCCCACACATTTCTAATACTGCATTATGCTTACCTGAGCATAAATTTTCCTTTGGGGCAGTGCTACTGAACCTCTCTGGGGCGCATCCTCAATTTATTTAAACAATTTGTCATATTCCCTCACTTACAGATGATTACCATAAAAAAAATGGTCAAAAAGTAGAAATTTGTTGTATCCACAGGACACGGATACCCCTGATTCATGTGATCAGTCATCATTTCTTAGTTCTTTGGTCTGTATTTCAGTATTATCTACCTACATTTCAAAATTTTTAAAAATCCATCCAATATTTGTTCAGTTATCATTTGAAAACCAATTTGCATATATAATGAGCTGTGACCTTTGACCTGTAGACTCCAAATTCAAACTTGACCTGTATTTTAGTGTCATCTATCTACACAAAAAATCTTTTTACAATCTGTCCAATATCTTTAAAGTTATCATGCAGAAACCAATTCACATATGTAATGAGCTGTGACCTTTGACCTGCAGACTGCAAAATCAAACTTGACCTGTATTTTATTGTCATCTACCTACACATGACAATTTTTTAAAATCAGTCTAAGATATTTTAAGATATCGTGCGGAAACCAATTTGGGGGACGGATGGACGGGGCAACGCTTAATAATGCCCCCTTAATATTTGCCTCAAAATATGGAGAAAAAAATTTGAAAATATAAATTTTACCCTCTTTTACCCTCCTGCCAAGTTTAATGAAATGCATCCAGGTGCAGAAAGGAAGTCAAAAAATAGAAATAGTTTCTGGATTACAACGGCTATTACCAATAATGCAGGAGCTGAGGTGGGTCTGCTTTCGTGATATAACGATGATGATGATGATATCGTTGATGAGGTAGTAGTGGAAGCTCTGGCCGACAATGGCTTTGTTGGCACTGCAAATTTAAATCCTTCTTCTGAACGTGCATCATCGTTTTCTGAACTTAGATCTATTGAAGCAGGTCTGAAGTCAATCTGAGAATTGAAAACAAAAATGGGCATTAAAGTCACCAGTAAGGATGTTTCCAATTCCAGTTTTAAAAAATCTGAGCTACATGATTGTCCATGCCTATAGTGTCTCTTGTAACGTTTCAAAATGAAGCCCTGAAAAAAACTGCAGTTCAATATTATCATTATCTGCTTTCAAATCAGAGTTGGCATATTTCCCACTTTTTGTCATATTTCCCGGACACTGTTCGATATAAAATGGCCTTTTCATGTACAAAGTCAATGGGAGAAATTTATATTTCCTGGACGATTGGGTGGGAAATAAGATTCTGACCGGGAAATATGCCAGCCCTGTTTCAAATGGTAAAAATCAATGAATGACCATTCGAGATTGCCCCATAAACAGTCAACTATTTTCATATTACACCTTTACATAATAGAGGAACAGATGTCATTAAATCAGGCCTAACAATAGAAGGGTTACATTGTGTATTTTCCTACACATTCAAAATCATTATTTTTTCTTGTGAAATGGGGAAAAACATGTTCAATCTTCATACAAATGTGGATACTGATTTATTCAAAATAAACCACTTTACCAAATTCCTTGTAACTTCAGATATGTTCATAACATTATAATACAAATTACATTTTCAGAAAGGGTATAATTTTATTTACAACTTTTGTACAACAATCTTCCTTCATAGTGTATATGTATAGCTGTTTGAAGTTCTGAAGCTGATATGGCACTACACTCTTAAGCTGCTGAAAGCTACATGGTCCAAAACTGCTCGATACATTGACATTTGATTGACATTTAAATTGACCTGCATTGTGGAATTCCTATTTAAAAATTGTCAAACTTTGCTATCTGACATTAGTCTGAATTTCAGACCTCTCCTGCGAAGCAGGGGCCATCCGCGGAGCGGATGGTCTGAACAATAACGCTTTGGGGGCTTTTAACTCATCTCTTGTTTTTCTGACAAGATTTCTTCAAAACTCCTGGATAGTCCATTTACTGCCACTGCATTGTATGGGCCATTTTTCTGACTCTCTTTACCATGCAAAACAAATTAAGAACTAAGCCAGTGTAAAGATCTCATTACAGTGATCAGATAAGGCTGGGACTACTCACATATACAAACTGTTTTACCATCTGTTTTTGACACAAGGTGTCAATCACTTATGGTCTTGGGAGGTAAGCAGTGAGCCCATGCCCAGGCTCTTGCCTCAGGGGTCGCCTAATCACATTACATCACTGCAGCCCTGACAGATAAGAACTGATAAATCTTCTCTGGAAGAGCTATTTTTGTGGATTTTTTTATGTTACTGGAAATGTATGTTATTTGCCAGACTATTATACTGAAGACAGGTTTGGCTGTTGATTCCAGAATAACAGTACCGGCTATAATTTTTTTTCCACAGCATTAGCCAAGCCCTCTATACGTGAATGGCATAATGGCGTGGATTCGTGGAAAAGAATTCTAGCATGCGCCGCGTCTGTCATGTTTGTCACTTGTAAAATATCAGATAACTAAGCAATTCGGCTGCGCGCACGCGATAGGGGTATGCCTCCGCACCCCCGTCCAATTCCAAACTTTGAATGTACAGGGCATCGTAACCTTTGACCGTTCAAACTCTGAAATGTCATTTATGCCCCATAATACATACTTCACCAAATCATAAGCTGTTCTTCAAGTATACACGGTAACGAGCCCGAATCAGACATATTTTAGGCCGCGTGACCTTTGACCTTTTGACTTTGAACTCCAAAATCTAATCAGTTCATTGGTGGCTCATAATACATACTTCACCCAAGTTACATGAAAATTCAACGGCCGTTCTCAAGTTATCGCGTAACGAGCCAAATCAGACGCTATTTAAGGCGCGTGACCTTGACTTTGAGCTCCAAAATCTAATGAGTTCATTGGTGGCTCATAGTACATACTTGGTCCTAGTTACATCAAAATCGACCAGCCGCCCTCTCAAGTTATCGCGGCTAATGAGCCCGAATCAGACATATTTAGGCCCCGTGACCTTTGACCTTTTGACTTGTGAACTAAAAAATCTAAATCAGTTCATTGGTGGCTCATCAATACATACTTCACCCACGTTACAGTGAAAATTCAACCGGCCATCTCATAGTTATCGCGTTAACGAGCCCAAATCAGACATATTTTAGCGCCGGTGACCTTTGCACCTTTGACCTTTCAGCTCCAAAATCTAATCAGTTCATTGGTGCCTCATAATACATACTTCACCCAAGTTACATGCACAATCCCACAAGCCGCTCTCAAGTTATCATGGTAACGAGCCCGAATCAGACATATTTAAGGCCCGGTGACTTGGCACCTTTGAGCTCAAAAATCTAATGAGATTCATTGGCTGGCTCATATACATACTTGTTCCTAAGTTACATCAAATCCGACCAGCCGCGTCTCAAGTTATCGCGGATGAGGACGAATAGACATATTTTAGGCCCCGTGACTTTGACCTTTGACCTTGCAGCTCCAAAATCTAATCAGTTCATTGGTGGCCTCATAATACATACTTCACCAAGTTACATGACAATCCGACACAGCCCTCTCAAGTTATCGCGGTAACGAGCCGAATCAGACATATTTTAGGCCGCGGTGACCTTGACTTTTGACCTTTGAACTCCAAAATCTTAATCAGTTCATTGGTGGCTCATAATACATACTTCACCCAAGTTACATGAAAATTCAAACGGCCGTTCTCAAGTTATCGCGGTAACGAGCCCAAATCAGACGTATTTAAGGCCGTGACCTTTGACCTTTGAGCTCCAAAATCTAATGAGTTCATTGGTGGCTCATAGTACATACTTGGTCCTAGTTACATCAAAATCCGACCAGCCGCTCTCGAGTTATCGCGGTAATGAGCCCGAATCAGACACTATTTTTACGCCCGCGTGACCTTTGACCTTTTGACCTTTGAACTAAAAATCTAAATCAGTTCATTGGTGGCTCATAATACATACTTCAACCCACGTTACATGAAAATTCAACCACGGCCATTCTCAAGTTATCGCGGGTAACGAGCCAAATCAGACATATTTTAGGCCCGGTGACCTTTGACCTTGACGCTTTCAGCTCCAAAATCTAATCAGACTTCATGGTGCCTCATAATACATACTTCACCCAAGTTACATGACAACTCCGACAAGCCGCTCTCAAGTATATCATGGTAACGAGCCCGAATCAGACATATTTAAGGCCGGTGCCTTGACCTTTGAGCTCCAAAATCTAATGAGTTCATTGGTGCGCTCATAGTACATACTTGGTCCTAGTTACATCAAATCCGACCAGAGCCGCTCTCAAGTTATCGCGGTAATGAGGACGATATCAGACATATTTTAGGCCCGCGTGACCTTTGCACTTTGACCTTGAGCTCCAAAATCTAATCAGTTCATTGGTGGCCATAATACATACTTCACCCAAGTTACATGACAATCCGACCAGCCACTCTCAAGTTATCGCGGTAACGAGCCGAATCAGACATATTTAAGGCCGGTGACCTTGACCTTTGACCTTTGAGCTCCAAAATCTAATCAGTTCATTGGTGCTCATAATACATACTTCACCCAAGTTACATGACAATCCGACAGCCGCTCTCAAGTTATCGCGCGGTAACGAGCCCAAATCAGACATATTTAAGGCCGGTGACCTTTGACCTTTGACCTTTCAGCCTCAAAATCTAATCAGTTCATTGGTGGCTCATAGTACATACTTGGTCCTAGTTACATCAAAATCCGATTGGGGTTCTCAAGTTATCGCGGTAACGAGATCCGGTAACGAGACGACGGAAACGACGGACGGACGACGGGACGGACGGAAGGACGGAACGGCGACGGCACGGAACTGACGACGGCGACGGACGGACGCACGGACGGACAACCGAAAAAAAATAATGCCTCCGGCAACTTCGTTGCGAGAGGCATAAAAATTGGCCACGATAATTATTTTCAGACCATGAAAATTCTGCAACACAGCAGTCTATGGGGGAAAACTGGAACGGTCTCTCAATGATTTTTACTTTTTTTAATCATTTTGAACTGTAATTTTTCTTTAGGGTTTCATTTTCAGACCTTGTCAAAGACACCAGTAGCATGGGGAATCATGTAGCTTACATTTTTTTTAAATGGAAATATTGTTATACGATGCCTTTAAAGGCATTATATAACAATGTTTCCAGAGTAAAAAATCTGAGCTACATGATTCCCCATGCTACCAATGTCTCTGATATGGTCTAAAAATGAAGCCCTGAAAAAATTGCAATTTAAAGCGATCATTAAGTGCTTTAAAAAAGTGAAAATCTTTGAGCGACCATCCTAGCTTTCCCCATAGACTGCTGTGTTGCAGAATTTCCTATCGGCTGAGAATAAATTAATGTGTCCATTTGTATCTGCACATATTGTACTAGTGACAGCACAACTGTCCAAACTTTTGTGTTCTAGGGTGTTTATTTGTCCATTCAAACACTGTCAGATATATCATATAGCAAAGTTCGACAATTTTTTAAACGGGTCTTCCAAAGTGTTATATAGTGTCTTTAAGTTCACCAGACATATACCTTTGTTTTGTCTGATGCTCCTCCCCTGTCATCATCGGCTTCCTCTATTGTTGGTTTCATCCATAATCCTTCAATATCTTCTGCCTTTTCTCTTTCATCTTGCCTGCTTCCCTCGAGCCGCTCCTGCCGTTCTGGCCTTGGCCGCACTATTGCTGAAAACGATGGGCTGTCCTGAGCCTGCAATCTCAGAGGCATCGAGTTGAAGCGTTTAAATCTTGATCTCTGCCTGTAAATCAGATAAAACAGACAATTTTTTTTAATCATTATGACAGCTGCTTATGATACATCATTCAGGTTACAAAGAAGTGAATACATGAACAAGAAAGGGTTAAAATACATCAGTCACAGCAATTTCAGTAAGCACCTCTTCCTTCCATCACTTCACTGTTTTAAAGCATTGAATGATTGTTTTGAAGCACAATTTTTTTTTCAGGGCTTCATTTTTAGACCCTAAGAGAAAGATTTACAGCATGGAGGATTATATATATCTCATATTTCTAACAATAGAAATGTTTCTAACTATGCCTCAAATGTGTTGGCCAAAATGTGTGATTTTTTCACAACACCAAATGTGTGTGTTTGTTTTAATGACAGACATTGTCAAGGTGACTTTGGACATGTATAGGTATGTCAATGAATTTGAGTACACTCATTTAACCCTATTTTAACTGGGCTATTTCAGACCAGGTTTTTACTGGGGGGGGGGGGTCAATTTGACCCCCCCGTTCCAGATCTCGGCCGCCGATCGCGCGATCACCGCGAAAATTTGCATGCGCATAGAGCCGGATGTAAACTACACGACTGTGTAGTAAAATTTTCAAAAAATCTATTTTTTCTATTTTTGAAGTAATTAATTATGCAAATAAGGGCATGAAATTATGTTTTTGCCTATAACTCACAATTGCAAGTAGAATACTAATTTTTGGTGAAAATATTCATTCTGACATTTCTCACAATTATCTACAAAAAAATTTTGCCGAATTGGAATTAATTTCTTATGTATTTTGTTTTGTGAATTCTTATGTATTTCTTTGTTTTTGACCTTTGTTTCCATGTTTTTCGATGAAATTGTTGGAGACACTTTTGCAATCATAAACAGCATAAAATTAATTCAATTCAACCAGTAAAAGCAAAAATAATCATACATTTATGATTTTGGCTGAAAACACAATTTCCATTGATTTTGTACATGAAATCACGTTTGGGAGCAATTTTTGG
>JZLH01S0281570.1:0-13432 GCA_001188425.1 Eucidaris tribuloides
TTTCTTTCGTTTGACTCTCTATTCTTTCAATCCCTCCGTCTTTCTTTGTTACTCTTTCTTCTGTTACTTTTTCTATGTTTGAATGTTAATTCCATACTTCTTTTGTTTTCTAAGAGGAACGACCAGAATATATTGCGTCAGAGAAAGCACCATTGCCGGTCCTTATATGTGTGTAGAAGATCTGTCTTAAAAACGCACTCTACATGTTTGAACACCATAAATACTAGACCGACGGGGTCTGTCCGTTTTCTTCGGGGACTTCTCATTTACGGTATTTTTGACATTTGTTTGATCAGTCCCTTTGTATGAGGGGACTGACCTAACAAATGTCAAAAATACCGTTAAATGAGAAGTCCCCGAAGAAAACGGACAGACCCCGTCGGTCTACATAAATACATGCCGCAAAATTGCAGTTTGTACATTTACAAGAATAAAGATTTTTATGTAAAATCTTATTAGTTGCTGGTCTCGGCCAAAAAATCCGAGACCAGAAGGTTCGAGACCAAGACCAAGACCAAGACCAGAGGGTTCGAGACCGAGACCAAGACCAAGAAAGAGCATGCTGGTCTCGAGACCAAGACCAGTCTCGAGACCTCCAACACTGACAACTAGTTAAACATCCGCATATCGCTCTATACTGCGAGCGAGTCGTTAACGTAACGTGTTACGTGACTCAAATTAATTCACTGTATAACATACAGCCCGCCCCCACATACGCGCGTTACATAGTCAGGTGAATACGTGTATCAACAATCAATCCCATTCGCTAAGCAGGACCTTAATGGGCTGGGAGAGAAATATAATCCTTTCGTTTATTGGACCATGTTTAATTGATGGACATGTAGCAGGGCGTGGGCGTGGCATTTGGGCGTGACTAAAATCGTTGTAAGATGATATTTTAGAATACAGTTACAATCGATTTTATAACGATTTTAAATTCTATCGTAAGATAGAATTTACAACAGAAGTTACAACAATTTTTTAGAATACACCCCCAGGAAAGTAGAAATTGTAGAAAAGGTCGACATGCTCCATGTAGGGAGTTGAAGAGGCTTTCATAATGTAAACAAGTGCCTGCTGTAGAACGTGCGCGTTAAATAGCTCCCCAAGATCCAGGTTTGCTCTACTCCATATTAGTGCAATGCTATGTTTGCCCGCACGATTTCCCTGTGTTGATCTTTGCAGAACTGATCATGATCATACACAATATTGATAAATCCTGAAATTGTAAAAAAACAAAACAAACAGCATGATTCGAGGGATATCAGATAGTCAGCCTGGGTGTATTCCTAAAAAAATGTGTAAACCATAAACAGAATTTACAACACTTTTGTATTCCGAATCTGTTGTAAGTCCAAACTGTTGTAAATATTTGTGTTTAAAATCATATTTACAAAGTATTGAAATTTTGATCGGCTAAACAATATTTACAACAGTTTGGTATTCTGAAATTGAAAGTTACAACAGAATTTAAACACTTTCTAAACAGGCTCTCAATGCTTGCTTTTAACGCTCAGACCACAGACCGAATTCGACATTTTGGTTGAATTTACTTAAATTTGGCATTTATCAGTTGAAACATTGACTTAAGCGGCACCATATTTGAGGCATAATCAGCACTCTCTGACTCATGTATTTCACAATTCCATTTATATCTCTCATAATTTTCGTAAATTTTCTGTTATTGTTTGACGTCGCCGTCACCGGCGAACTCACGAAGGAAGGCCAAGCCACCGCTCGTGGCGGTGGCGACGCTACCGAGACAGCAATACAATGCGAGGGTTATAACGGTACGGTCCCGCAACGTTCCGAGTGCGACAAACAACCGTTACAGACTTCTTGCAGACCGTCTTCTACAGTCTCGTGCTAACGTAAACCGCAAAAGAATCGATAAAACCGTCGCAAAACCACCAATTAAGTTGCCTACATCAAGGATTACATAACAAGACGCTACATAGACCATGGCTCAGTGGACTAGCTCGACCCCTACGCGTGAGTCTAAATAGCTGTAGGCCTAATTAGACTAAATACGTTTAACGTTAGCACTGCCAAACATTAGCCTGTCCAGAACGCCGTGGCGAAGCACCGGCGTCTGCTATACCATTCGTACTGCTGTATGTTTCCGTCATGTCTCTTTTATCATGACAGATTGTGAAGACAGCGTGACAATTAGATCATAACTCACATTGAGCCACATTGTGGTATGGTCGCTCTTCAGTCACCTGCCTTCCTTAGAGTCCATATGAGTTGCTTGATGTGGGTTTTCCCCTCTATGCCACTGAAATAATTTCGCCCGGATTTCAAAATGCAGCTTCCGCAATCCACGTTCTGCGCATGCGTGCCGATTACATTACCAGAATGCAGCTGCGAGCGACTCCCATAGCTAATACACGGGCCAGTGGATTACAAAGAGCACAACAAATCCGGATGTTGAGTGAGTTATACATTTTTTTTTTAATTTTGATTGTGCCTTAATTGAGTAGTAAAATCATATATATCATTAGTAGAGCGCTAGTTAAAAATCATAGGTCTACGTCTGATTGTGGGAAGAAGACCAGCAATCCAAACTAGACCTCGGACCGGTTGTCGAAAAACGCACGAATAGCAATGGGTACAGTTGCATCCGCTGCCGCGAGCAGCGGCACGCTTGTTAGTGGTATCCAAACATTACAGCTCTAAGCGTACGTAAATGCGCCTAACGAACTAAAACGTTAAGATCTACTTGTTTGTAATATTGAAGAACGTAAAGGCGTAACGCTAGCCTTGTTGCTTTACAGATAAAATGAGCACGAATACCAGAATTAGCCCACGTAGATCTAGTTAGCAGTACAACGGTTGTGTTTGTCTCATACCAATTAATTTATGGTAGACTGACTCTATTTAGTCCTCTACAGCTCTTTGCAAGATTAGACGTACGGGGTCGACGTCGGTCGAATGGCTACACAAGTCACAATTACAACTAGTTAAACATCCGCATATCGCTATGACGATGCGAGCTAGCGAGGCAGCGAGCTAGTCTAACTTAACGTGCATGACTCAAATTAATTCACTGTATAACACAGATATACTATATCTGTGCTGTATAACGTACAGCCCGCCCCCACATACGCGCGTTGTACTCAAGTGAATACGTGTATCAACAATCAATCCCATTCGCCATGCAGGACCTTAATAGGCTAGGAGAGAAATATAATCCTTCCGTTTATTGGACCATATTTAATTGATGGACATGTAGCAGGGCGAGGGCGTGGCATTTGGGCGTGACTAAAATCGTTGTAAGATGATATTTTAGAATACAGTTACAATCGATTTTATAACGATTTTAAATTCTATCGTAAGATAGAATTTACAACAGAAGATACAACAGTTTTTTAGAATACAGCCCCTAATTTTTAATTTTTTCTGGATATGTTGCCCAAAAAACGTAATTTTCAAATGATCAGTATCAGTATTTTCATGAAATATCAAGGTTCCTGGGAAGAAAAATAAATGCTGCGTACTCACATTTTGTTTGCAACTTTGCGCGACAATTCCCCGACGCGTTAAGCGCCGTTCTACCGCGCAGTGTCCGGGTACTCAACCCGTCCGGAAATACAACCTCTCGATGCTAGAATCGTCTATAATCATTGTACTGTATGTGCATGCAAGTACTCCCTAGTTGGTGAGTAAAAGTGTAATGTTCTATTATGTTTGCAGTAAGTTTACTTCATGCCACACATATGTGTAGTATTTTTGCATCTGTATCTATCTATCTATCTATCTTTCTTTCTTTCTTTGTTTATCCATCTATCCATCTATCTGTCCTATATGTGTGTCTACATAGATCTAACTTGTGTATGTATCTAGATATATAAATCTGTCTATAGATGTTATTTGTCCAATATTTGTGTGTGTATGTACATGCATGCGTGATAGTGCTGCTTTACGCCTTTAACTTAAATATGTTAGATATAATTTTTTTGAAAAAGCTCATTATTGAGTGTTCATTATGTACATTATAAAGCACAATATCAGTAGTTGTTGTGGACAGTGGTATCGCAAATGTATATTTATGTAACATCTCGCATATAACAGATAATGTTGTCTTCAAAGATATCTTATCTCAAACTGGCAGTTACAGAATTGTTTAATAAGAATAAACCACCGTAATACCGTGGTAATACTATCGTGATACCTTGATGATAATGGTGGTAATATAATGGTAATACTGTGGTAATACCATGGTAATACCATGTTAATACCATGGTTTGGGCCAATTTACCATTACCATGGTTCTATCATAACACTACCATTACCATGGTTCTATCATAATATTACCATGGTAATACCATGGTAGTACTATTGTAAATTGGCCCAAACCACCATGGTATTACTATGATATTACCATGTTTTTTTATAAGAATCGTAAATATTTTTCTTACAGTGGTAGTTATGTTTATTTTTTTATCTCAGAATTGATATTCATTGAATCCGGACTTGCTTGACACAACAAAGCAAACATCATCATGGCAACACCAGGAACCCAAGCTAAGAAACGAGTGGCCATTATTGGAGCTGGAGCCAGTGGGCTAACAGCTATCAAGTGCTGCCTGGATGAGGGCCTGGAACCGGTTTGTTTTGACCAGACTGATGATATCGGAGGACTTTGGTACTACAAAGAGAATCGCGAAAATCGTGCTTGCGTCTATGAATCCACAGTCATCAACACCAGCAAAGAAATCATGTGCTACAGCGACTTTCCCATCCCGGCCGAGTTTCCAAACTTCATGCACAACAAACTGGTGCTGAAGTACTATCATCTGTATTGCGATCACTTTGGACTGCGAAAGTACATCCATTTCAAAAGTAGAGTGGATTCAGTGAGGTTTGCAGATGATTACGACCAGACCGGAAGATGGAAAGTTACGGTAACTCCTACAGCCACAGGAAAGGCAGTGGTAGAAGATTATGATGCAGTGCTGGTTTGCACGGGGCATCATGCGACTCCATACATACCAGAATTTGAAGGTACAATGATGATGGTGATGAATTGATGAATTGATGATGATGAGATGATAGTAATGATAATAAGATGAGATGATGAGTTAATGGTGATAATCATGATGATTTAATGATGATGGTGTCAGTGATAATGATAATGGTGAAGATGATGATGAGGAGGAGGAGGAGTAGGAAGAGGAGGTTAAGATGAGATAATGGTAATGACCATAATAATTTGATGTATGGTAGGCTGTGGCAGCTGCATGAGATGTGTGATCGATGACGCTGGTTGATTTGTGTGAGTAATGATGGAATGACAATGAGAAGATGGTAATGATAATAAAATGAGATAATGGTTATGATCATGATAATTTGATGATGATGCTGATGATGAGATGTATATCAATATTGATGATCATAATGATGTTGTGATGTATTGAAAATATTGATGATGATGATGATGATGATAATGGCAATGATGATGATCATGATGTGATTCTGAATAATTATATTTGTAACTTATGAGAGATGAAGAGTTGATGAGATGATGATTATGAAGAAAATTTTGATGATGATGATGATGATTAGAAATAATAGTAGGAGGAAGAGGAGTACAACATGTAGAAGTATAGTAGCAAACACAGTGAAATTTGACAAAATAAAGATGTATTTTTTGGCCTCTTTTCTATTTGAAAGGATTGAACGATTTCAAGGGCAGGGTCCTTCATACACACGACTATCTGACGCCAAAAGGCTTTGAGAACAAGAGGATTGTCAGCATCGGTGTGGGGAATTCTTCTTGTGATGCTGTGGTGGAACTAGGCACGGTGGCTTCTCAGGTAATTCTGATCAAGGAATTAAACACACATTGAGTAACAACGAACGCGGACATCCTTTTGAAATAAACTATGATGTCGCCTCTGATATCATGCATGTTTTGTCAATGGATTTCGAGTATACAAAATGCACTCAGTACCACTCATAATTGAAATACTGATAACAAATTCAGTATATGTTCTGTGTGTTGCATTTTTATCATGGCAAAGTACAACAGAACCAGGGAATCGGAAAAGAATGAACTTATGTTAGAGATAAGAGAATTTTCCTTTTGCTCACTACTAGCTGGGTTAAAGAGTATGACGACAGTATAATAAATTGATAATACATACTTATCCATAATATGTTTACTTCGTTCATTACGGGACTTGTGTTTTGCCTTCATATCACAGAGCTTGCGAAAACACTGCACATAATCAGGCATAAATTCTTGCTGTATTATTTTCTCGTGGGAATTTCAACAAAGAGAATGGTGACAGTATAAGTGAATAAAATAAATTAACTTCTTGCTATAACACTATACATGCCATGAATAGCTTTTCATCTTGTCTTTGCCATTCATTCAGGTATACCTTAGCACTAGGCGGGGAACTTGGATCTTTCATCGTCTTGCTAAAAATAGTTTACCTGTGGATTTAGCAATTAGCCCTCGAATTTTTGGCTTCGTTCCTCCGAAGATCGCCTTGCCCTTGATCACAAAAGCTGTTTTGTAAGTTAATGTTATACTTTTTAACAATCCCTACATCAAAGAGCCATATTGTTTTGCATTAACCTGTTGTTCATGGCATTTTTGGTACACAAACCTCAGCTAAACTGCAAAGTACTGGTATATGAAAATGAATTTCACATTCCCGTTTTAGTCTGGTGATCATTTTTCCCAATGGATTAGCTCAATTATTCTAATTCTTATGCTTTTGACATATCTTGTTATGTTACATAACAAGATATGTCTTACAGTAGACTTAATCACACTGGGTTGAGTCTTTTGTAAATTAAGATACTTCTTTCTGGTACTTCATTAAAGGAGAATGTCAAGATTGGAAGAAGTTTGTCAATCTCGAGCATATGTATCAGAATCATGTTCACGGTTCAATGTTTCTACTCTGAAAATTTCAAGGTCAACCATTTCCCTTGTCATTGTTCAAATGGAAGATAATGGGACTTCTAAATTAGATGTGTAGTTTTCAGTGGGATTCAGTGGGTTACACTTTAATTCAATCCGGGGGGTGGGGGGTGCACTTAGTATAATTGTGTGATACCTATGTGCCGCGGTTGAGACCCCCATTTTCGGCCCTAAATTTCAGTTCCAGAGACCCCCAAATTTGCCATTTCACCTCTGATTTTTTGCTCGGCCGTGCCGCTTTTGCTGCGCGGCCGGACCAGGGCTCGGAACTTTCGGCAGCGCAGCTCTGAAGCATAGCATTTTGAGGTCTTCTAAGGTCATAGCTACTAAGTTCGCGGAGGCCGCCCCATGTTTTTTCGGCTTAAGCCAGTTCAGAGCTGGCACCGCGATTTTTCGACTTCGACTGTGGGCACATTAGGTATCAACTTTGTAATCGGAGTGCCCCTCTCCCCCCCACTGCCCACCACCCCTATCCCGGGAATTTCAATAACTGGTTAGAATGAAATGTGCTTTTCCTCCCTCAAAATAAACAAATTCAAGACAATCTTCAAGCCGGATATACACTGTATAGTTGGTGATAGTAAAGTTTGCATTTCAATGCTTCTTCAGGTATTCTTACCCTGCTTCTAATGCAAATTGACTGTCGCTTTAATTGAATTAATCTGGTTATTTTTCAGGGTATCATACAAACCTTTGTAGAATCCTTGAAGTTTGACTTTTACTCTTTGACAAAGTCCTATGAAATTTTACATTGTCAGCACTTTTAAAAAATTTTTAACAGACACGCTTTTTTCGGTCTCTCTGATACAGTGCAGTCCCTATAATTCTTTTACCTGGGCTATTGTCTATTTAAATCAACAATGATGCAGAGACCTGAGCAGACCACAAACTCCTCGGTCTGCAACCAAAGCACGCTGTTGTAGCTGCCCACCCAACTGTCAACGACCTGCTCCCCAACTCCATCGTGAACGGCTCTGTCATCGTCAAACCCGATGTTAAGCGCTTCACCCCGACTGGCGTCGTGTTCGTAGACGGCACCGTCGAAGACAACATCGACATCGTTCTCCTTGGTACGGGATACTCCATCGCTTTTCCATTCGTTGATGAATCGGTGATAAAGGTGGCGAAGAATCAACTCCCATTGTATAAGTATGTATTTCCGCCCAACCTCAAACACTCTACGCTCGCTTTCCTCGGTTACGTCCAGCCGCTCGGAGCGATCAACCCAATATCAGAGCTACAGGCACGGTGGGCCACGAGAGTCTTCAAGGGTGTCACCCCGCTCCCAAGTAAAGAACGCATATGGGAGGACATCAGCAGCAAACGTGAAGCCATGGCCAAGCGATATGTGACATCACAACGCCACACCATCCAGGTTGACGCAACACCATATATGGATGAGGTGGCAGAGCAATTTGGGGTCTTACCGAACTTTCGCAATATGTTCTTCTCCGATCCCGTACTTGCTCTAAAGTGCATGTTCGGTCCAGGTGTACCGTACCACTATCGTCTCGTTGGGCCGGGTAAGTGGGACGGGGCTAGGAATGCCATCTTGACGATATGGGATAGAGTTTATAAGCCATTATATACCAGGAAGGTTGAAGAGGAACCAAAGGGGAACTCAAAACTCATGTTTTTGGCAGTCTTTGCTCTCCTGATTGCCATGTATGTCATTTTGTTGTGAGAGAAATGTTGTTGTATGTGTACATTTGAATGCAATAATTAATTCAGTATGAAAGCTGATGTAATGGAATTAAGGTTCATAATGTGTTCCCTTATAAAAATGAACCATGGCAATACCATGGTAATATCATGGTAAATGATAATCATAATAAATCAATAATAATAAAGTACCATGGTATTGACCAATTTACCATGGTGTTACTATAGTACTATGGTAATACATGTATCATAGATTACCATGGTAATACTATGGTAATATCATAGTATTACCATGGTAATACCATGGTAGTACCATGGTATGGTAATCACATAGTACTATGGCAATTCCATGGTATTATCAGGGTATTATTGTGGTTTTACTATGGTATTGGTATTATACCATGATATTATCATGGTATTATTACCGTGGTTAATTTGTATAAGGGTTATCATATGATATCATTGTATTGCATATCAGGGATGTAGTTGAGGCCGGATTTTGACGGCCTTGGCCTTGGCCTCGGCCTCGGACCGAGTCACATGTACAAAGTCTATGGGAAAATATTTTTCCAGCGGCCTCGTGACTCGGAACGGCCGGCCTCGACTACATCCGTGTTGCATATACAGTGGAACTGTATATGTGTTTCATTTTGTTAGAGCATATAAGTGTTACTTTTTGTAAAAGCCAAATGATAACTGAGTCTGTGTTGTAGACAGTTTTATAACTATGACTTAAATGGTTTTCTTCTGCTGCAATATATAAACTGATATACACGAATAAGTTCCAGCAAAATCAATCTCTGTGGAAACTTTACCATATAAATTCCAAAATTATGGACCAATTTTCTGTAATTAAATGAAGTGGAGAATGTGTTGCAAGTTTTGTTTTTATTTTCCTGAGCTCGAGTATTCACTAAAACACTATGAATTCTTGATGTCATATTTTCTTTTGGAATCACAAATCATTGTTTGAAATTTTTCATAGCTTCAGGTAGAAATTCAACCTGTCATTATGACGTCATAAAGAAGCTATGGATAACTTTCATTATTGTAGAGTGACTATAAAAACCCTAGCTACATTTAGAACCTGAGGCAGTGTTATATATATTCTAGACAAATTGATGCAATATCATCAATATCATTTCGAAATGGTTGTGTTAGTACATATTGGGATTAAATGTGAGAAGTTCAATGGCCTACATAGTGTAAAGATGCTTTTCAGTACAGTGTATTATGAATTGTGTTATGGACAGTGCAGCAGCTGTGATAAATAGCATTTGGACAAATGTCATTTTATGAAAATGCAATAATGTGATGATTGGGCTTTGTTTCAGGTAATATCGGGCCTAATTTGGGCCAAGACTTCCAAGTGCTCTATGTGGGTTTTATAGATTAATCAATAGATTAAAGATACCAAAATGAGATGTATGATACCAAAAGGGAAAACCCCAGAAGGAATGTTGATTCAGAAATTTTGGTCATTTTCACAACATTTCACAATCTGCTGTCCAAACAAATAAGAAGTGAAGATTTGTTTATACTCGTGTTGTACTATAAAGCAGAAGGCATTATATGTTTATGTATTTTGGAACAACAATTTATTACTTGGTAAAAGATAAATAGTTTGCCTTCCAACATACATCGTAAAAAAACCAATGTAGTATCAAAAAATGAAATTTCCAACTTTTGTAATAAATATTTTGCTGATATTGGTCATACAGTTGATCAGAAAATTCAACTTATTTTTATTCTTGTCACAAGACAAGAATTATGCATATTTGTTCTTTAAACCCACAACTGTTCGTGAGATTTTGAAAATAGTATATTCTATGAAATCATATATTCTAACATGAACCCATTCATCGATGTCTTAATTCTTTCATCCATTGATGAAAATTTTGTAATGTGTCCTCCTCTCGATTTTTTTCTCAATTTTTTTAACTTAATATTATTTTTTTCAAAAGGTAAATGGGTTTGAAATAGATAATTAAAGTTGATTAATGCGGGGGGAGGGAGATTTCAAACTGACACTTTCCACTTTACAATGAAAATGTGTACCCTCGGAGCATTTTTTTTAATCCTGCGAGAGGGTATTTTTATTTCACCTTCCGTGTTTAAGTCCCCCCCCCCCCACTCGTCACATGAAATATCCGCTACTGCTCCGAACATACATTAAACTGACAATGAAAGATACAGTAGTTCACTTTACTTGGCATATATATGCCAACAATTTGCTGAAATATATAGTTTTAACTAATTTTGTATATCATGTGTTATTATTTATTACATAGAATAAAAGTGATATTTGAAATCAGACAAATAATTTCCTGTTCTGTTCTCTTGTTTTTGTTGCATGGGAAGTGGTGGCTGTATAACTACCCTTGTCATAATCATTGACACCTAGAACTGGCTTACCAGCGGTTCTTCGTAAATATAAGTTGAAAATTATATTCTAGGAAATAGGAGTATATTCATGAGCACTTGCAGGGAGTGTTTGCATGTACAAGAAAAAAAAATACAAATCCCAGCAATTTTCTGATTGTAGGCTTGTTATTCCGTAAATCACATATATTTTTTTTGTATTTTGTGTAGATTTCTTCCCTTGGTGACAGCCAAAATTAAAGTTAAAAACACTGAACTGAACATCAATGAAAGAACAACTTTTTTCATGATCTTTCATATAATATTATATACATGTACTATAAACTATGAACCAGAACCATGTTGAATTTTATGAATTGTGATCATTAACGACATGGTACCTGTGTATGTGTGTATAATCTGCAGGGTTGTCAGGTTTTCCGATTCTCAAAACGCCAAATTATATGTCAAACTCAGTGAAAAAACACAAAATTTGCATTTTATGGACAGCATCGCCTAAGTATGGTTAGACGTACGTTGTAATCAATTTATGACACGTTTGAAACCTCTACTAGATTTGCCGCAGCCGAATATTTTGAGTGTCGCGGTTTACGCGCAGCCATATTTTGCACGTGCGCACCGCCACTTTTGGATGCGTGTGGCACATATTTGTCTAAAAATCTCCCAAAATAAGGTTTTATTATGATTTTCTATGTATCACTGAAAAGGCAAAAAAGCCGTTTGGCCTGCACTTTGAATTCTTTAATGTTTAATGATGTCAAAAAATGCCAAATTTACTGGTTTGGGTCTTAAAAACGTCAAACTGGTACCCTGTTCTGCTGAGTACTTGGATCAATTTAGTGAATTCTGATCAGGACTACATGTATTTATGACAATCACGTTGCGAAAAGGGGTGGACTTTATACCTACTAGCAACAACATCCCAACATAAATAGCTGGTCTATATATACAGTATTCTAGTGAGAAGTTGAATAAATCTATCACGACTATTCATGATAACCACTTAAAAATATGTGGCGTTTACTTACATTATATTAACAACAACATTCTCACAAAAATAGCTGGTCGATATACATGTATAGGTCATTTACTGAAATTCAACAAATGAAAAATCAACTTAAAATTCACAATAGTTAGAGAATAGTTTCCATTAACAATATTTCCAATTTAAAAAGGCTGAGCTACATGATCATTCATGCTATTAGTATCTCTAATAAGGTCTATACATGAATCCCGGAGGAAAAATTGCAGTTCAGCTAGAACGATCATCCAGTGCTTTAAAAGAAGGGAAAATCATTGAGCGACCATTTTAATTTTTCCCATAGAGTGCTGTGTTACAGATTTTTTGTCCACGGGACATTAATTCATATACCGATATTTAACTGTTACACATTTCCTATAGTGATAACGTAATTGTCTGAATTTTTTGTATCAATACAGATTTTTATTTGTCCATTCAAGCACTGTCATAGAGGTAAGAGCTCAACGTTTGACATTTTCTTTTTACATGGGGACTTTCACCATGTTGAATAGTGTGTTTCATAAGAACAAAAAAAATTAAACTGAGGTTACCTTTACGGAAATGGGCGTTTTGACGAATAATCTGCACTAGTAGGTGGTCAAAAAGGGCCACAGAATGGATTCCAAGAGACAGGAAAAGATCGAGAGGAAGACAGAAATGTCCTTGGCGGGATGACATCGCACAATACATAGGCACCACCTGGACTAGACTGGCTCAGAACAGAAAGTCATGGAAGGATCATGAAGAGGGCTACATCCAACTGTGGATGGATATGGTGAGGTGAGTTGGTTTTTCCTTTCATTTTTTTTTTTTTTATTAAAATCGAAATCGTGAGAGAGCTGGAGAAAATTCCAGGCAAACGCGTTCAATGGGTCTTGAGCTTGAGGAAAATTCGATTTAGACAGAGGCTGCCTGCCGGGCAGGAGTTTGAGGGAAAAACATGGGCAGAGCCTTTTATTCGGGCTGGAGGTTGAAGAAAATTCGGGCAAAAGCTGCATAATCGGATAGGAGCTTGAAGGAGATTCGTGCAAAAGCTGCAAATGGGGTAGGAGTTTAGATTTTGAAAACAATATGCAGTTAACAATATTAAATGGGAGATTAAAAGATTCTTGTTTTCAAATTTGACTTGAAAATTGAAAAGTCGTTTTTTCTTTCTCATGCATTTCTTTAAATATTTTATGCAAAAACACTGATATTGCACAAATTTTGCGTTATTTCTGCTCAAATTTTCACATTGCTTTTACCCAAATTTTACGCACTGAAAATTAATGGGACAAATTGCCCCTCCCCTGTCTCATACGCCTACGCCCCCAAATCTTGATTTTGAGTGAAAATAAAGACATTAGTATTAAGGTGAGACCCCTGGCACCCCTGTCATGTACTTTTATGGGAATGAATATCTGTAATTGCTTCGTACGAATGCTGAG
>JZLH01S0281647.1:6139-20160 GCA_001188425.1 Eucidaris tribuloides
AAATTCTCATTCTATTTCGTAGTTTGGATCATGCTAGCAAACCTTGAAGACCATCTCCGTCGCGCACCAAACGTTACAACTCTCACCAGTTGTTTACTCGCTTCTTGCTCGTCAAGACAAACAAATCATCGTAGTCATAATTTGCGAAATCTTTCACTTCGCAGAATTGAAAAATTAGCTTTGCACAATATTAAAAATTTTCTTAGCATGTTATTAACTTCGACGGAGTCTCCAGATAAAGCCTGAAATTATCTGCGCAGGTATATCATAAGAGCATAATGTTTATAAATTATTTGCTTCAAACAAATACTCTAATGAATCAAGAGTGTACTCTTGATCCAAATGTCAATTTAAATACCGTCAGGGGGGGTTGTTGGTATTTAGTGTTGAAAATGGGCGGCGCCGGAAAAATTGTACCTGAATTGGAAAACAAATTCCTTCGGCGGTGTCTGTACTGAGGAAAAATTTTGCCATCCATTTGATAACAATTTCATCTTTCGGCGGCTGCAAACTCGGAAATTAAGACCTAGGATTTGCCGCGGATAAACACCGCCCTTGCAAAATCTGCGTACGCTTCTATGCTCGCAAACCATGGAATTCCATACTATTTAAGCATTATACAGTCTGTTAGGGGCGGCCGACAAGAAATTAGAGATACCACTGGGTTATAACTAAGAAAGATGAAGAAAGTCCACTTGTATTTGTTTTGTTTTTTTGTTTTTTGTTTGTGGGGGTCTTTCATTTACATTGATTTAAGTACGAGCACTACATCCCATACACCACGGAAGAGCGTGTCATGGATCCACATGCGTGCTCCCGTGTTCTGTAACACATGGATTACTCTCGGCAGATCGATAAAATATATCGAGAGTCAAAAGTGACCCTGCATGATTGATATTACAAAAAATAGTGTCAGAAACCCGGCGTCGCGGCTCGCCCTTTTCTATCATATACTGAATAAATTCAAACAATCGATTACTGCCACTAGTAATAATGCAATTCTGAGTTACTTTTCATGATAGTTTATTATTATTATTTAGCAGATAGACATTGAGCAAAATTTCGCAAGGTTTGGTCACCCGGGTACTGCACGCGCAGGCTTGACAGGGCGAATTCACACCTGGTATATACATACGAAACGCACTTGTGACGCAGCGTATGACATCACAACCACGCGCTGGATAGAGACCCGATAGCAGCCAAGGATGAACTAGAACAATGAAAATCAAAAGGGGGAAAAAAATGGGGGGTGAAAAACACTATTATCACTTGACATTGACGCTTAAGAGCAAATCACACGTCAAAAACAAAGATAATTGTGAAATAGATTAATATTAGTCATCAAAATATAAAACTGCAAAGGTAATTGCAGAACCTTATAAAAGCTACATATTTCTACTCTATATAGTGTCTCTGCTATAAATGTCCTAAACAATGAAACTCAGAATAAAATAAATACAGTTCAAAATATCGTTGCACCCTTTTCCAGTTGCGAATACAGGGCGAGAACAGCGACGAAAGATCGCCGTATACAAAAACGCTACGAACGCGTTCCTGAAAAACAATTCGTTTCAATAAACCGCAAGCACGCATTCATTCGCGTTTTGAACATCGTTTTCATGAACGCGTTTTAACGTGACGAACTTCGGTCGGTCTGCACACTTCATTGATTTAACGATTAACGTAGGCGTTATTTTAATACAGAGAAACGTAACAGTTAACAGCAACAATTTTAAAGGAAAAATCCATATCAAGTCTACAGGATCCAAGTTAATAACCTAATCCCCAAAAGTCAGACTCGCTTATTTACAAGACGATTTCAACACTGTCACAGCGATTACATAAGCTGAATATCAAACATATTCTTTTTCTGTCGAATGGTAAATGTAGAAAATCGTTGATCATCTGTATAATAAGTTTACAAACTAATAAGACAAATCTAATGTGTCGAACAATTTTTTTTTTCTTCTCGTATAAGGGACAAGTAAATTGCTCAGTGTTTGTCATTGCAGAATCTTCAGCCGAGTCTGATAAATTGGCAACTTGTTTCTGTTAGTGGGATCACAGTTATATGGAGCTTTACTTGCCTTGTCGTCGCATTGCTTCTCAGTATAATTATATGCACGTATGGTATCTTCGAATTATCTCCGCAGGCATGTCGGGATTATAGGCAGTTTCGCAGTCATCCATCTACCTATCATTAAATCACATCATAATCGTTACCACCAATCTCAATATCAGCATCATCCAATCATAACCGCACCCCCCCCCCCCCCCCCCCCCCCCCCCCCCCCCCCCCACCCCCCCCCCCCCCCCCCCCCCCCCCCCCCCCCCCCCCCCCCCCCCCCCCCCCCAATGAATCATGCATCGCATCTTCTCAATCGTCACACACTCACCTTAATTCTCTTCTTCTTCTTCTTGTCTCCTTCTTCATTATTCCCCATCGCTTTATTGTTTTCTTAGATCCTATTGTGATTAAAATCTTTATCATCCTGGAACAAGATTACATATCATTACATGATATATTATAATGAACTGAGTTAATCATGCTAGTGTTGTAATGATTTGCTCAAAACCACATCTATGCCACTTTCATTCAGCACCATAAAGACTAGAATAATAATAACCTAAGTTCATTATAAATTAATCACATAGTAATGAATTAATCCTTGCGATTTATACGAAGATGGTAAAAGTTCTGAACCACAAATTATCATTCGTGCATCGCTGTGTATCCAACTCTTGCAATAGAGTTTTCACGAAACACGAAACAACAGCTTATTCGTATTCTTAACAGTCGACATGTCGAAACAAATCGATACCAAACTATTCCAAGTTCAACATAATTTTATGAAACAATAATTTAACTCCCCGGCGAATCACGCCAAGCCTGATGTCACGATCTCATCCGGATGAGGACTCAGATCATTTAAAATCAAGAGATTATTTCAGGAGAAAACATCTGTATAACTCTAAATACAATAAGCGTATATAACGCAGGTCATGAGGAATTACAAAGACTTTTGTTTATCGTGGAAGACAGAAGTGACAAAACCTGATGACTATTTTGATTGCTCGTTGAAAATGAACAGGGTATCGGTAAACAAATATGTAATTTACTGAACCCTCAATTATTGTCTACTGCAGTCATATAGATACCAAGGTAAGCGATCGGATTCTTGGTGGGGTAAATTATTGAGAACAGAAAAATAGATGGAACTGAAGGAGAAGAAAAAGAGGAAGAGGAGGAGGAAAAGAGGGGAAGAGAGAGAAAAAAGACGCAGAATACCGACGTACGACGACGAGAAGGAGAAGAAGACGCAAGGAAGAGTGGAAAAGAGAGAAGAAGAATATGGAGGAGAGGAGAAGAAGAGAGGAGTGATTGTGGTGTAGTGGTAAGTGGGTGTTGTGGTGTGGTGGTTGGCGGTGTCGAGTGTATGAAACGTCTAGTGTAAAAAAACGAGGTTAAAATGACGGCCGACGGGGATAAATAGAGACATTAACAAACAACAATAGAAATCATGAAGACAAAAAAGACAAACATGTCACAGTCTGAAAATTTACATTTTACGTAAAATGGTAGGTCAAATGCATGTTATAAGAATGTTTCCACTTTAAAAAAATCTAATTCCGTGACTGCCCAAATGTTACGGGTATCGCTGTCAAGGCTAACAAGTGATAAGCCCATGAAAAAAATTCAATTTTAAAAAGTGAAAACTCCTTGATGCAATTAACATTCCAGAATCCCGCATATCACTGCTGTAGTTGCAGAAATTTTCGTCCAGTTGATAATAATTATTGGGGGGCGCGATATTACAGTATCATGTACATATTTTATCAGTTGCAACGAATAACATGTCGGAATTTGTATCAGAGTTGTTATTTGTCCTTTCAAATACCATCAGATATGTCAATAGCAAGTTTGACATTTTTCATCGTTCACATTTATTTTTCTCGTGAAAGAGAAGAAGGGTTATAAAACACCAGAATAATGAGATTCTCTTTTCCATATTTTATGACGTTTACTGGAGGTACGTATAAAACAAACTGAAATATCACGCCGAGGAAGAAAATTGCGTCGGCAATTCATTTCACGGTATTGCAACTCATAAATTGGACAAGACTCATCCTTTAGCACTCGAGTATATAACTCCTGAAAACAGAACATAAATAGTCGCTATAACTAGCAATCCCAAACGACTACAGTGATTTCGGACAACCAACATTAATTTAAAAAAAAACATTTCAACGCAAACCAGACAATACACTGCTATATGAAGCAAAGCCCAAAACGTTATTATATTATTTTTTTTGATTCATTTGATTAATACCTGGTTGCGTTTCGGTAGATCGCATTGAGCCAGTCTTTAGATTTTCGCCACATTTTTTCATGATAGGATTAAAGATGGTTTATTGATTGGCCAAGTCCATTACTTCCCTTCATTATCATACCAAACGTAGTTAGTACTTAAAACGGTTGTTTTGAAATCCTTGAATCCAATACGTCATGATTTGTTTGTTTTATTGAGAAAAACACTAAAACACAGACATGTTACCCTAGAAGGTAATGTTGTTCTTTCTTGTGATTTCATTTTGCTCAAATGCGAATACGTTACTGTCACGTAGCAATACTACTCGAGCGCCCGATTGGTCAATTCGGTCTAACCGCTGCGCGACTCGGTTGCTTAACGGTGATCGACCATTTTGAACTGCACGTTCAACATTTGACAAGCCGCGAATTTTTATTAAATTCTCCTGAGCAAATGAAAAAAGATGAAGTTTAAACCGTCCAGAGTTTAACCAAAAATCTCAATATTTTTACCTGCCAAGTCTCTATGAAGTTTTATTTATATTAATCTTCAAGCAGATATGATTCACTGATTTATCATATAGATTTTTTGAAAACGTGCAAATCAATAACCCAATCTTTAAACAATTGAATCTATACACTCATTGCTCATAATATGGAATATTAAAAACACTTTAGAAATTGCAATTTTCCGTGAGCGGTACTCGATTAATATTTGTTCACTCCCAGGTGAAACTAATTACAATCCTAAGTATTTCAGAAATTTTGAGCATTTTGTAGCGTTCTCGACTCGAAACCAAAACCCTGTGTTTTATAAATGGCGGTGTTGTTGTTGATTGTTAGTTGAGTTCACGTTGTGGTTACGCGCAGTTATTAGACTTGTAACAGACAACTATTGCTGATGTTAATTTAATAGTAAATACATTAGATCGAAATTTTAATTCAGTTTTTTCTGTTTTTTTTTAATTACTTTAATTTAATACGTTTTCATGATTTTTGTGGATTTAAAAAAAAAATAATTGTTATGCGCTCAACCATTGTAACTTAGTTTTACTTAAGTCATTCATCATGAAATCAACAAAATTGTTTCACATACATGCGTTTTGTGAATAAACACTTGTTTTTTCGATAAATTTTGGAGCGATATACAGAAGAAAGAACTTAAGTATCAAAAAATATTCCATAATTATGAAGCAGCAGTGTAGCACCAGTATTTTCCACGTTGGAAAACACTCTTTTATTTACTCAGAACTCAGAAGATTGATCCGAAATTGGTTCCCAGTTTTGCCAATTCTACTGATACAAAAGTTATATTTATTGTGCGAAACCGAATAATGAACATTGATGACGCTATTGCATTAATTGCTCCTGCAAATTAAAAAATGTACGTGTAGTTATAAAGGGTGGGGCGATAAAAGAAATTATGATTTATGTATATAGTTTTATATACACCAAAATATAATGTGAAAAAATAGTACACAATGAGGGAGTTTAGGGAGAAGAATGAAGTAGCATGAGCAAATCCAAATAATAGTTAGTCGTAGATAATAATCATCATGCATCATTCATCTCATCATTCATCACATAATCATCATCATCATCACTTAATAATAATAATAATAATCATCATAAATCAATAATAATAATAATAATAATTAAACAATAATAATAATAATCAATAATAATCAATAATAATAATAAAATAATTAATGAATAATAAATACAATAATAATAATATTATAATAATATCAAAATAACAATAATATAATAACAGTAATAATAATAATAACAATAATTATAAATAATAATAATAATAATATATAATAATAATAAATAATAAATAAATAATAATATAATAAAATAATAATAAATATAATTAAATAATATAATAATAATATAATAATAACAATAAATAATGATAATCATCAATGTCACAATTCATCAGATCATCAATTGAATTTAATCTAAACTCTGAGAAACTCAACAGAAAAGATGGGCAGAAAGGGATGATAGGAGCGTTGGGGGAAGTGGAAGAAGGAGCTTACCGCCGATGTCCGAGAGTGCCTTCTTGACCGTATTTGCCAATTTGAATCTAATTTTTGATGCCCCATTAACAGTTTCAGATCCATAAACAGATATAAATTTGATTTTTTTTCTTTCACGAGCTGATTTCAATTTAAATCAATTTATAGTTACGATAGATAGACCACACCCGTGCCTTAAAATTAGTAGTTCTGCAGTATTTTCTGGAATTATACCCGATCAACTGCTAAGCCGTACCTCGCGCGGTTCGGCACGTGTGTACTTACGAACGTAGGTCATGCAAGTTTACGGGTGCGAATTAGAACATACTCGATTATTCCTAACCCAACAAATGATTTTACCACAGAAAAACTCATTCACCATGATGACCGGTGGGAGCGAAAAAAATAGCATAACTATACTTCAACTTCAAGGTTTTTGACGCGTATTTGTTCTGAATAATAACGTTTCAGCTCTATGGAACTTTGTCAAAACTGACAATAGCGCCTGGAATAACATAACTAAAAAATTGCCACCCACATGGGAATAGTAGTGTTAACGGTGTGGGATTGGCTGGTATACGCATAATCCGTGGAAATGGACAAAATCCATTCTTTCCCTAATTCTTTCTCGTACAGGGAACCAACTTCTCATGAGAATAATCGAGCTGCTAACAATTGTAGCCACGTAGGGGGATGCGCGGACGACTGAATGCTATCACACATAGTCTCACGGGCTCGTTTTATTGTTTGTCTAAAAGAAAAAAAAAAACATATCTAAAGAATCTGTAGTCATCGTGTTTTCCTCTCAAAAATTTTCTCAAAATAACTGGTCGTAGCTCCACTCCAACTCCTTGTATCACCAGCAAAAACCGATCTACGATCTATACCTTTTGAAGTGAAATTTGTTTTGCTGTCGTACGGCATTATACATTGAGTAGGGCGATTTTAACGAATCGGTGCACGACCAAAAAAACTTTCCGGGCGGATATGGTTCTCCACAAAGTTCATCGTCCGGTCTCACAAGATGCTCCTATACGCGAAGCCTGGGAGTCAGAATCGACAATATATTTTTTTAAAGGTCATGATCAAAACGGCAACTGGATCCATGAATCTATTTACGGTTTCACTAATCATGCGAAATTTGTTCGTTGGAACGCTTATTGTGTTTCACGTACTGGCAAATAAAAACTGCTGCGCAAAACAAATAACTACTTAGATAGGTTATGTTTATCGCTGTATATGTTTAATAAGTAACATGCTTGAGATTGAAACACGTTCTATTTTCTCTTTCATCGATATTTTGTTTTGATGATGACTTTGTGTGCATATTTTATCGCAATCCCATTTACATAACGAATACAGGGAAAATTGTTTTCATACAATACAATCAACACAGATAGCGGCGCGTGTACGGCAGCATTTCAAAGACTGTGTCTTCACGTCCTTCATCGCCACTCCAATCCTACCGCACATGAATAAAAAAAAAACTATGGTGAAAAATGATTAATTACAATTTTATTTCATTTTATTATTATACTACAATGTTCATTCCTTTAAACTTTGTTATTAGCAAGGTCAGATATAGTCCAACTTATTTGTCCAAGCGTAATAATCTTAGTCTTTTCTTTCTTGCGGCTCTCCTAAACTGATGAGTCAGTCGAAAATCAATATAGTTTATCATTACAGAAATCTATTCAAACAGAAACAAATTATCGGCAAAAACAAAGTGGTAATTCTACTATAGGGTCCATGTTCCACTGATATTAAAAAAATTTCATTCACTGAACATCATTCCATTAATCTATCGATGGAATGTCACGTGGAGCATCGCGCGTAGTTTTTGATGATGTTGCCGAAGTCACTTGAACTCGCAGACGAATTGATTATGACCCAGGGTATGACGGGGTCAGAGAATTTCGTGGGAAAGAGTTCGAGAGACATTGACGTCGGACTGGACTTTATTGAATCCGTTAATAGGTACGTCATAACATGTCTTTCCAAGACTTTAAACGAAGTTGACCAAAAGCTTTTCTTACAGTCATTTCAATCTTTGAAGATCTTCGATATATCTACTCGCATTTCTGTTGAGTAATAGTGGATTACAGATAGTGACATGTAAAGGCGTCGTTAACATGTCAAAAAAGTTTCCAGAATGTAATTGATAGATAAAAGAAGAACAAGGAAAAGGGAAGAGAGTAAGAAGAGAAAACCTATGTGATTCTCGCACCACAAGTCTCGCGCTGTTTATAACGGTCAGGAAAATAGGCATGCACTTTAATTGGCAGTGTTTCAGCAAAAATGCTGGGCGTGGGGGCAAGCATAAAACTATGACAAATATTATAAATTTTTTCAGTAGAACTAACCTTACCTCGAAATTGTTTTCGTTCTGGGCATGTGGATTCTTCTGGCCAAGTTTGGTTGGTGCCTAGTAACATTCCCGGAATGGAAATGAGCCAAATGACCCTCTGCATGCACATTGACTGGCATTCAGCGTTCAGTGGTTTTTCGACAAAGTTAGGTGGTCCTTAGCACATTCCTGATGACAATTGTACTTTAGATGACGCCCTGCATGACCCCTTGCATGACCTTTGAGCTGGGCATTGTTGCATCAGTCAGGAGTTCTCGGACCAGTTAGGGGGTCCCTAGCACATTCCTAGACAATTGACCTTTAGATGACCAGATGACCCCTGCATGACCTTTGACCTGGGCATTGTTCTGCATTCAGGTAGTGTTCTTCTGAACCAAGTTAATTAGGGTGTCCTATACACTTCCTAATGACAATTGACCGTCTAGATGACCCCAGATGACCCCTGCATGACTTTGACCGCAATTACCTTAGTCCACCCACTGATTCATTGTTGACCTATAGTTTGGTTTTTGAATTGAAGCACACTTTTCAATTGAACAGTTATTAACGAAACTCTTTAACCAAAATGAGCGACATATACATACAAAAAGTGATTTCATAGTCTCTTCCTGATACACGTCCAGGCGAGACAAAAAAGAAGAATGAACTAAGAGGAGCTTCGTTTCCTTCCAGCTTGTTTCGTTTCTTCTCCGTTTTCTTCCTCTTCTTCGTCATCATCATCATTAGCACAATCTTCCTCGTTATCTCCTCTTCCTCCTCCTCCTGCTTCTTCATATTCTTCGTCACCGTCACCATTAGGCCTATAATTATGTTCCTCTTCCTCATCTCCTCTCCTTCTCTTTTCGGGTCCCCTTCCCTCCTCCTCCTTCCTCATCAGTCTTCTTCTCCATCCTCCCTCCTCCTCTTCTTCATCATCGTCATCACTGTCCTCATCTTCCTCCTCATAATCATCATCTCCTCTCCTTCTCTCCCCGGGTCCCCTTCCCTCCTCCTCCTTCTCTTCCTCCTCTTCGTTCTTCTTCTTTTTTCTCTTCTTACTCCTCTTCCTTTTCCTGTTCTTCTCTTTATCCTTCAATTACATTCTGAAATTTTTTGACATTGTTTAACGACGCCTTTAAATGTCATACATGTATATTAATCCCACTTTACTCAACAGAAATGCGAGGAATATTATCGAAGATTTCAAAAGTTGAATGACTTGAAGAAAGCTTTTGGCTCAACCTCGCTTTAAAGTCTTGTGAAGAACATGTTAATGACGTACCATTAACGGGATTCAATAACGTCCAGGTGGTCAATGCATCTCGGAACTCTTTCCCACGACATTCTCTGACCCCGCTCATACCCCTGGTCCAAAATCACATCGTCTGCGAGTCACGTGACTTCGGCAACATCATCAAAAACTTCGCGCGCATGCGCCACGTGACTTCGCATGCGATGATTAATGGAATGATGTTCAGTGTAATGAAATTTCTTGTAATATCAGTGGGAAATGGACCTAGTAGGAATTACCACTTTGTTTTGCCGAAATTTGTCTGTTGATAGATTTCTGTATGATAACTATATTGATTTTTCCCGCTGACTCATTTAGGGAGCGCAGAAAAGAAAAGACTACAGATTATACGTTTGGACAAATAAGTTGGACATTCTGACCTTGCTAATAACAAAGTTTAAAAGATGAACATTGTAGTATATTAATAAAATGAAACTAAAAATTGTAATTAAATCATTTTCACCATGTTTTTTTTTCATGTGCGGTAGGATGTGGACTTGGCGATGAAGACTGTGAAGACAGTCTTTGAAACTGCCCTACGCGCGCTATCTGTGTTATTGATATTGTATGGTAAACACTTCTCCCCTTATTCGTTTGTAATGGGTTGCATAAAATTGCACACAAAGTCATATCAAAACGAAATATCGATGAAAGAGGAACATAGAATCGTGTTTCAATCTCCAAGCATGTTACTTTAAACCCTATACAGCGATAAACAATAACCATTAGAGAGTGTAGTTTGTTTGCAGCAGTTTTATTGCCAGCGTGGCAAACAATACGCCGTTCCCACGAACAAATTTCGCTGATTAGTGAAACCGTAATAGATTCATGGATCGTTGCCGTTTTGATCATGACCTTTAAAAAAATATATGTCGATCTGCTCCCAGGGCTTCGGCGTATAGAGCATCTTGTAGACCGGACGATGAACTTTGGGAGACCAATCCCGCGGAAAGTTTGTTTGGTCGTGCACCGATCGTTAAAATCGCCTCCTCACCTCTGTATACATGCCGTACGACAGCGATGACTTCAAACAGGTAAAGATCGTAGATCGGTTTTGCTGGGATACAAGGAGTTGGGATGGAGGCTACGCCAGTATTTTGAGAAAACTTTTGAGGAAACAACGATGCCTACAAGATTCCTTTAGATATGTTTTTTTTTTCTTTTAGACCAAACAATAAACGAGCCCGTGCTCAGACATGTGTGATAGCCATTCAGTCTCCGCGCTCTCGTGGCTACAATTTTGCAAGCTCGATTATTCTCATGAGAAAGTCTGGTCTCCTGTCGAGAAGAATTAGTGGAAAGAATGGATTTCTGTCCATTTCCACCAGGATTTATGGGTATACCAGCATCCCCACCGTAACACTACTTTCCCATGTGGCGTGGCAATTTTTTTAGTTATGTTTTCCAGGCGCTATGTCCAGTTTTGACAAAAGCTGTCCATAGAGCTGTAACGTACTTATTCAGAACAATACCGGTCAAAACCCTTGAAGTGAGTAATATATGGCGATTTTTTTCGCTCCCACGGTCATCATGTGAGAGTTTTTCTGTGGTAAAATCATTTGTTGGGTTGGAATAATCGAGTCTGTTTAATTCACCCCCGTAAACTTGATGAACTACGTTCGTAAGATACACACGCTGCCAGACCCGCGCGAGGTACGGGCTAGCAGTTGTCGGGTATAATTCCAGAACACCTGCAGAACTCACTAATTTAAGCAACGGGGTGTGCGTCTCGTATCGTAAACTATAATTTGATTTAAATTGAAATGCAGCTCGGATGAAAAAAAAAATCAAATTTATATCCATGTTTATGGAATCTGAAACTGTTAATGGGCATCAAAACATGATTTCAAATTGGCAAATACGCGGTCAGAAGGCATCTCGCATCCGGGCTAGCTCCTTCTTCCACTTCCCCCAACCGCTCCTCATCCCTTCTCCTGCCCATCTTCTTCTAGTCTGGCTTCCAGATGTTTAGATTAAATTCATTGATGATGATGATGATGATGACAATGATGATTATCATTATTATTATTATTATTATTATTATTATTATTATTATTATTATTATTATTATTATTATTATTATTATTATTATTATTATTATTATTATTATTATTATTATTATTATTATTATTATTATAATTATTGTTATTATTATTATTACTGTTATTATTATTATTGTTATTGATATTATTATAATTATTATTATTATTGTTATTATTATTATTATTATTATTATTATTATTATGATTATTATTATTATTATTATTATTGTTATTATTATTATTATTATTATTATTATTATGATGATTATTATTATTATTATTATGATGATGATGATGATGATGATGATGATGATGATGATGATGATGATGATTATTATTACTACTACTATTATTTGGATTTGCTCATGCTACTTATTCTTCTCCCTAAACCTCCCATCATGTTGTCTATTTTTTCACATTTATTTTGAGTTATAATAACTATATCATAAATCATAATTTTCTTTTATCCCCCACCCTTTATAACTACACGTACATTTTATTAATTTCAGGAGCAATTAAGCAATAGCGTCATCAATGTTCCATTATTCGGTTTCCACAATAAATATACTTTTGTATCAGTACATTGGCAAAACTGGGAACCATTTCAGATCAATTCTGAGTTCTGAGTAAATAAAAGAGTGTTTTCACGTGAAAAATACTCGTGCATACACTCCTGCTAATTATGGAATAATTTTGTTGATAGCTTAAGTTCTTTCTCTATATCGTCCAAATTTTCGAAACAAGTGTTTATTTCACAAAAACGCAGTATGTGAAGCAATTTTTGGATTTCATGAGATGACTTAAGTAAAAACTAAAGTACATTTGAGCGCAATAACAATTATTTATTATTTTTTTTTAAATCCACAAAAAAATCATGAAAAAGTATTAAATTAAAGTAATTAAAAAAACAGAAAACTGATAAATTTCGATCTAATGTCATTTACTATTAAATTAACATCAGAATAGTGTCTGTTACAAGTCTAATAACGCGCGTAACCACCACGTGACTCAACAACAACAACAACAACAACACCGCCATTTATAAACACAGGTTTTGGTGTCGAGTCGGACGCTACAAAATGCTCAAAATTTCTGAAATACTTAGATTGTAATTGTTTCACCTGGGGTGAACAAATATTAATCCCAGACGTACCGTTCACGGAAAAATTGCAACTTCTAAAGTGTTTTAAGTATTCCATAATTATGAGCATGAGTGTATAATCAATTGTTTAATGCTATCATGACAAAATGTGGCAAAAAATCTAAAAGACTGGATCAATGCGATCTCCGAAACGCAACCGTATAATCCAAAATGATCAAAAAAAAATAATAATACACGTTTTGGGTTTAGTTCATCATAGCACGTGTATTGTCTGGTTTGCGTTGAAAATGTTTTTTTTTTAATATAAAGTGTTTGTTGTCGAAATCACCTGTAAGTCGTTTGGGATTGCTACGTATAGCGACATATTTATGTTTTGTTTTCAGGAGTTTATACTCCGAGTGCTAAAAGGTGAGTCTGTCCAATTATGAGTTGCAATACCGTGACATGAATTGCCGCGCAATTTTCTCCCGTCGGCGTGATATTTCAAGTTTTGTTTTATACTACCGCAGTACCGCTCATAAAATATGGAAAAGAGAAACATCGTTTCATTCTTGGTGTTTTATAACCCTTCTTCTCTTTCACGAGAAAAAATTGTCAAACGAGAAAAAAATGTCAAACTTGCTATCTGACATATCTGATGGTATTTGAAAGGACAAATAAACAACCTAGAATACAAAACTTCCGACAGTTATGTTGCAACTGATAAAATATGTACAGATACTGTAATATCGGCACAATAATTATTATCAACTGACGAAAATTCTGCAACTCAGCAGTGTATGGGGATTCTGGAATGTTCGCTCAATGATTTTCACTTTTTAAAATTGCAATTTTTTTCATGGCTTCACTTTTAGACCTTGACAGAGATACCCGTACCATTGGAAGTCACGAAGTTCAGATTTTTTT
>JZLH01S0281647.1:22595-36976 GCA_001188425.1 Eucidaris tribuloides
AAATTCTCATTCTATTTCGTAGTTTGGATCATGCTAGCAAACCTTGAAGACCATCTCCGTCGCGCACCAAACGTTACAACTCTCACCAGTTGTTTACTCGCTTCTTGCTCGTCAAGACAAACAAATCATCGTAGTCATAATTTGCGAAATCTTTCACTTCGCAGAATTGAAAAATTAGCTTTGCACAATATTAAAAATTTTCTTAGCATGTTATTAACTTCGACGGAGTCTCCAGATAAAGCCTGAAATTATCTGCGCAGGTATATCATAAGAGCATAATGTTTATAAATTATTTGCTTCAAACAAATACTCTAATGAATCAAGAGTGTACTCTTGATCCAAATGTCAATTTAAATACCGTCAGGGGGGGTTGTTGGTATTTAGTGTTGAAAATGGGCGGCGCCGGAAAAATTGTACCTGAATTGGAAAACAAATTCCTTCGGCGGTGTCTGTACTGAGGAAAAATTTTGCCATCCATTTGATAACAATTTCATCTTTCGGCGGCTGCAAACTCGGAAATTAAGACCTAGGATTTGCCGCGGATAAACACCGCCCTTGCAAAATCTGCGTACGCTTCTATGCTCGCAAACCATGGAATTCCATACTATTTAAGCATTATACAGTCTGTTAGGGGCGGCCGACAAGAAATTAGAGATACCACTGGGTTATAACTAAGAAAGATGAAGAAAGTCCACTTGTATTTGTTTTGTTTTTTTGTTTTTTGTTTGTGGGGGTCTTTCATTTACATTGATTTAAGTACGAGCACTACATCCCATACACCACGGAAGAGCGTGTCATGGATCCACATGCGTGCTCCCGTGTTCTGTAACACATGGATTACTCTCGGCAGATCGATAAAATATATCGAGAGTCAAAAGTGACCCTGCATGATTGATATTACAAAAAATAGTGTCAGAAACCCGGCGTCGCGGCTCGCCCTTTTCTATCATATACTGAATAAATTCAAACAATCGATTACTGCCACTAGTAATAATGCAATTCTGAGTTACTTTTCATGATAGTTTATTATTATTATTTAGCAGATAGACATTGAGCAAAATTTCGCAAGGTTTGGTCACCCGGGTACTGCACGCGCAGGCTTGACAGGGCGAATTCACACCTGGTATATACATACGAAACGCACTTGTGACGCAGCGTATGACATCACAACCACGCGCTGGATAGAGACCCGATGTCTCGATCCAGCGCGCGTCGGTGTGATGTCATCCGCTCGTCACACGTGCGTTCGATTTACCCAGGTCGGAATTCGCCTGTCAGCGCGCGTGCCGTACCCGGGGTGCCCAAACACCTGCGAAACTTTTGCCTCATGTCTATCTGCTAAATACATAAATAAATAACTATCACGAAAACGTAACTTCACAGAAATGTGATTATTTACGTAGTGGAGTAATCGATTGTTGAATATTTCAGTATATTGATAGAAAAGGGGCGAGCCGCGAACGTGTCTGACACTATTTTGCTAATATCAATCATGCAGGGGTCACTTTTGAAGTCTCGTATATTTTTATCGATCTGCGAAGTAACTCCATGTGTACAAGCAACCACGGAGCACGCGTGGTCATGCACGCTCTCCGTGGTGTATGTGATCTCGTACTGTAAACTCACATGTAAATGAAAGACCCCCAAAAAACAAACAAACAAACAAACAAACAAAAACAAAAACAAAATCCAAGTGGACCTTTCCCTCATCTGTTCTTAGTTTATAACCCCGTGGTATCTCTAATTTCCTTGTCGGCCGCCCTAAACAGACGTATATGCTTAAAAAGTATGGATATCTCCATTGGTTTGGAGCATAGGCGTACGCAGGATTTTGCAAAGGGGGGTGTTTATCCGCGGCCAAATCCTAGGTCTAAAATTTTCCCGGTCTGCCCAGCCGCCGAAAAGTGAAACAATTTTCATTCCAAATCCGGAGGTCAAAAATCAATTTCCCGGTCAGTCCAGCCGCCGCCGAAAAGTGCAATTTTTTTCATTCCAAATCAGAGGTCACAAATTTTTCCCGGTCAGCCCAGCCGCCATTTTCAAACACCTAACACCCCAAACACCCCCCCCCTGCGTACGCGTATGGTTTGGAGTGTTTGGACATCTGATTTCATTGGTTTTGTTTGAAGCCACTAATTATAAAACATTATAGCTCTTATGTATACCAGACGCAGATATTCAGGCATTTTATCTGGAGACTCGGTCGAAGTTTATTACATGTAAGAAAGGTATTCATATTGTGCAAGCTAGATTTTTCAATTCTGCGAGTGAAAAGCTCCGCAAAATTAGTGAGCTACGTCAGCTACGGTGATTAGTTGTATTGAAGAGCAAGACAGCGAGTAACAAACTGGGAGAGTTTTACCGTTGGTGGCGCGACTGAAGATGTTGTTCAATGGTTTGCTAGCTGATCCAAACTACCGGAATAGAAATGCAGAATTATTTCCTCCAAGGCTCGAGTTATGTAACCCAAGTAAAATGACCATGGAATCATTTCGTCTTATTTGAAAAACAAAGTATACAAGTAAAAAATAAAATGCAATCAATAGACAAACAAACAAACTAAAGTTATCACAGAAAGATCAGACATGTTTTGACGTTAGTTGCATGGAAAAAAAATGATTGTATTATTGTGATCAAATATCCGTTACTTGTGATTGAAAGGAAATTACGCCATCACTTGACTGAATTTTGCATAACTGTATATCACAGACAACCGTAACGTATCTTAGAAAATTGGCATTGTGTCAAATTTGTTGTGTAGCCTCATGTAGATTTCCCCTTGATCATATTTGGCTGATATATAAGTACATGTATGTTCATTCCTCCTCAGCAGTATACATTATGCATTCAAGGCAATTACTTTCGATCTGGATACATTCCAGTGAAAGTGAATGCTCATTTTTGTCTCGTGGTGTTTAGTGAACAGCCCTGACTCGCAATGTATTTTATATATATTTAACAAGGGGAATTTTCCTGTAATACATCATAATAATAATAGGTCTCACTCAATTCTGAATGAAAGACACTGGTCTCCCTCCATATTTACCCCCAAATAAGATATGTCCCGATCTGTACCATTGAATCTGGTTGTTTGGATAGATATATTAAAATATCGGTTTCTATAAACCTAATAAGGAACATTAAGAAGTGGAAATAGAAAAGAAACATCTGTGTAAAACAAGCAAACAAATGAACAACCAACAACAAACATATTGGATTGTGCGTCAGCTTCAAACAAAATCGCGGTCTCGAGCTGGTGGAGTGGTGCGATCGACGAAGACAGTTGCACGCGACACTTTAACTAACTTCAATATCCTACAAGCGGCTGCACACGTCGAGCCTACGCCAATGGCCTACGCGTACAAAACATTAAACCAATCAAATTCGTCGACAGGCCAGACCCGGTAAACATTAATCCAATCAAAATCGTGGTAGCGTGCCACGTTTCTGTCACATGACGAGTGCCTACGCACGTACAACGCATGCGATCAGTGCACTCGATCGTGTGCGAGTTATATGGTGCGAGGACGGGGATGTATTGCACAACACACTCTGCGCCACGACCCCATTTATATACAAACAAAGGTACACGCGGCAAGCAAAGATACTAGTAGTCCACAGGTTTTCCAACATTATCACGTGGCGAAGAAGCGTGTCGGCCGAAGTGGTCCCCGTGGTGGTAGCTATATCTTCCGCCGTCACAGTGACCATTCAACCGTCTGAACCATGGTCTAAACGAGCTGGTTACGGCAGAAGGAAATTCTCCAAACGTACAGATAGGGATGAAAATAATTTTGATAACAACGACTCAGGGTAATCTCTGCAGTGACAAACTTAGTCTGACTTCCAGACGCAAGAACTTATCCTTTTTCCTATAGAGAAATTAGGCCTAGTTTTCTGAGGTAGAGTTTTTTGGCTGTTACAAGGTGCAAGTGCATCGCACCTGCTACTTGGAGGGAGAAAAGTCACACGGTCTGGAATCGAGACTGTGACAAAAACTGCTCTCCCATTGGCCCTGCAAGTACTAGTACCCCAGTTTCCACCCAGTCTCTATTTTTCTCCTATGCGCAGGGCGGGTCAAAATTCGGATGGCGGGAATCGAACCCTGTCTCTCCCGGATAAAAGGCAGAAAACAATCCACTACTCCAAAACGACGCTAATTTAAATCGATGCAGTGATGGTGAAGATGGTGATAATATTGAGGATTATGAAGATAGCCGTAGAGGTAGTAATGATGGTAGTAATGAAGATAATACTTGGCAGGGCATGCAGAAAATAAAGTTTAATTTTTCGGGGCTACTTTCAGGCCTGATTGAGTGATTTTTGTATTGAAATTGAGGGTTGTTTTGTGTTTTCAGGGGGCTTTTTTGTTAATGGGGGGGGGGGGGGCTAAATAATCGCCCTCAGCCCCTGTGTATTTTCTACGCTGATACTTGGTGATAGTGAAGACAATTTTAAAAACATCTCACTATCTCATCGAACGAAGAAATCGTTAGTTACAGTGTTGGTGTTGAATGTGAAGTTGATTATCAAGATGTAGCATTTACAGTTCTCAAGTTTTCCTTTTTTTCCATTTTTTCACTCCTTAATTCATTTGGTCAGCAGTTCTTTGTTTTATACTAATATTTTATATAATAATTATGTTGTAGATCACGAAGATTTCAATTGTCTAGATTAAAATCCATCGAATATCTTTATACCAACTAAAATAGTGAATTCTCGAAGATAAAAATAGTTCACCCATAATTTGTGATTCAAACAGCAAACTTTACAGAACGATTTATGCCCATCGCATCTCTTCACCGGTCTTCATGTTTGGTGATATACATGTAGTGTTGCTTTTTGCGTTTGGAAGAAAATTCGGCTAACCATGGGCAGCGCACGATTTTCGAAATTTGGGCAAACGGTACCAAACATCTATCTTTTTGCCTGAGGTTGTAATTAGAAGTTGCCAACCAAAAATATCCATCTTTCCTATAAGACAAACGTTCAGTGACTGCATATACAAACAGTTGAAATCGTCGATATTTTTTTATTACGATGACATGATTGGGGGAATTCAAAAATACCTCCAAGAACCAAATTAGTTGAAACGTATTCCAACATAATATGCACTGGATAGTGTGTTTATTCATTCTGGAATGATTTGTCTTCAATATGTTCACGCGAGAGGATAAGCAAGCATTAAAGGCAGGGGATCTCTTTTGCATGCCTAAAAATTAACATTGTGTAAATACAATGACATTTAGAAGAAAATGCCATCTGGGAACTTTTAGCAAAATATAGGAGCTAGAAACTAAGTTTTAGTGAAATTATAGTGACCGTTAGCCTCTGAGTTGAATTTTTTTCTCGCGGGGAAAAAAATTCCTACCATAGAACTACACTTAACGGCTATTGTTTTTCTTTCGCTTTTTTTCAAATTCTAGGCAACTACTGACCCCCAGATTTCACAGACATGCCTTTCATCAATAGCCTAAGGGCATGGACTATCTTTTCCTGGTCTGCTGGGATGTTTGCAAATGAGATCCACTGCCTTTAATTAACCAGTATTGAATTAATCCACAGCCCTCATAGAAATGGATCCCACAGAAAGCTACACAGCAAATTTCACCGTCACAACAATTTCTGATAGTACAACAAAGAGGAAATGTATGACTATGAAATTTTCACAGCAGAAATACTATTCTTGGTTCTAGCCGGGTTGTTGTTCCTAACTTTCTTGATAACTACTTCCAATCTTGCCATTTCCATTGTGACGTCATCACAATATTCAGACTGTTGCCAGTCACAGATCAGTCAAGATTTTAAAAGGTCGTGGAGATTTTAAAACCGTTAATTCAAGTACAATGAAAATGCATGGTTTACAAGAATTATTGCTCTTTTAGGTCTAAGTAACGGTATATAGATGAATGTTTCAAGACTGCCTGCTGTGTATTGTAAATCTTTCTTTACAAAATGATTGAAATATAACGAGGATTTCACTCTTTCACTGTGGGGAGTCTCGTTCGCTAAATGAGCAACCGTTTTGTAGATGAGATCTGACTAATGAGCGTCTATTTGTGTTTTTTTTTTCTTTGTTTGTCCGGTTCACTGAGTAGAGTGGGATTTGTCTCAGTGTCTTATAAATCTTGGTCTTAGTGGAGCAAACATACAAACAGCTTTCATCGGGAGTTGTGCGATGGAATCACTGGTCCTGGAGAAAGTTCATAGGAATAGACGAAAACCAACCGGGCAAATACGGTTGGTTGAAGCATTAAAAAGTTACTACAGGAACAAAGATTGGTTGAATCAAGTCAAGAAAAACAACTTTATAAAAAGCTCATGAGGGGCGGCATACTTTTCCCATTATATTTCTTAATTTACCCTTTCTAATCCCTGTGCTTTCCCGCAATCCTTCAGTTTGGAAGTCTGTCACTCCAACCCGCCCCCAAAACACACACACCACACACACACATCACACACACACACACACACACACACACATCACACACACACACACCACACAACACACACACACACACACACACACACACACACACACACACACACACACACACACACACACACACACACACACACACACACACACACACACACCACACACACACCACAACACACACAAACACACAACACACACACCACACACACAAACACACACACACAAACACACACACACACACATCACCCACACACACACACAACACAACACACACACAAAAACACGACACGTCAATAATTCTATAGTGTGAAATTAACTGGCAGTTCAACCCTGACATTCAAGTTGGTTTTAATAAACAGCAAAATAATAGAGAAACATATGATGGGAAGTTTTGGCGAAAATTCCGCTATAAAGAACTAACGAGTTTATGAGGTTTCAAAGTTTTAATTTGTGACGTCACATGCGACATCTCCCCATATATCATGTATATAAATTCAATAAATAGCCATTTTGAATGGTTTTATGAATAATTGATGGGTTTTTTTCATATAGAAGTATGGTAGAAAATCATGTTCTGATAATATATTGAATGCACGGGTAAAATCATTCAAATTCTGAGAAACTGACCTTTTATTAAATTTATATCACATGACAAATGGGGAGCTGCTCGCATGTGACGTCAGATAATTTGTAAAGTTAACTTCCATAATCTGTTATTCTTTGGTGGATTTTTCGTCAAACTTTTCATTAATATGTTGTCTCTCATGTTCTGCTTTATCAAACAACTTGATTGCAGCGTGAACTTGCTTAAGTTTATAAGTTGATGTTTACATGCATTCTTTTTTCTCACCGAAAGATGAAAAGAAACTCATTTTTCAAACTCGAATCTGGTAGTTCAGTCCAGTCTTTCAGAAGTCACGTGATCCCTTCAGGCAAAGCTACCCGCACGACAACCCCTCTACCACACCGCAACACGTGCTAGTCTAGTTTCTGGACTCTCTTTATTAGATTTTTTGTTCGCCGGACTATACTCGTGCCGACTTACGTACAAGCCCACTGATGCGTGACCCCGGAGAATTGTCTGGTCCGCGACAAATTCTCGTGGGTACGCATATTCACTCGGTCTGGTACATGTACATCAGCTAGTCGGCAACGGGTATAGTCGGCGACAAAATCTAATCTAAAAGAGTCCAGAAGCTAGAACTACACACTCGCGCGTGGCAGAGCACATGCCAAATCTGCCAGAAGGGGTGCACGTACCTCCCGAACACACCCACCCCACCCCATTGTACTATTCAGGATTGCCAGTTTGGCCATTTAACCACCTTAATTTGGCGGTTTTTCAACTTTGTTTGGCGGGCAAAAATCAAAGTGCGCCGGGAAAAGGTTAGTTTCGCGGTTACCGTTGGAAACTCTGAGAAAAAACAAACAAACTTCAGTAATAAACAGGTTTATTATCAAGGCCTATCCGCGGCAAAAATCCTTCAAGCCGCGCACGCAGGCTCACAATTAGCGGCGAGCTATGTTGCAAAATCTGCCCCAACACCCCCCCCCCCCCCCCCTTTTCGGGTCACGCAGGGTTTCAAAGTTGTTATAAAATTGTTTACAAACGTCAGTATGCCGGCCCACAACGAAAGTGCGTCAAATGCAAATTTGGGCCAGTTTTCACTGATTTTGGCGGGTTAATTTGGCTGAGTTAAGGATCAAAAAAAACTGCAATTCCTCAACTCATTATTCGTGACTTCCCGCCTGATCGAGGCATGTACGGGCTTGGGCAAGGCGAGGGAACATGATTGGTACTGATGCCCAATCAGCGTCATGGTGCCCCGAAACTGGAGCAGAAGTGTTTGTCACGATTGAAAACATTTCGACGAAAATTGCACCAATAGTTTGTTGTCGATGTGTTATTAAAAAGCACATCTGTCTGAGTACTTACAGAACACCCGCAAAAAAAAAATTAAAATAAAAATAAACGTTTTGAACTATCTATAAATATTGGTAATTCTACACGCATTGTTAAAATTCAGCTGTGGTTGAAACTCAAAATACGCTCCATACTTAACAAAATAGCATGATGATAAAGGACATGTACTAACACAAAAGTGTATGTGTGGAACAATGTTAACTATGATTACTGTGAAGTCAGAAAGAAAATCTATCTACAAAATTATATTTGAGGTTGTCGTTTTTTGCTGTTTATATGCGTATCAAACCTGGATTTACCTGGAAATCAAGAATATCACTGAACAGCTGAATATGGAGAACTCTGATGAAAGATTGTTCGACATCGACCAGTACTCCGGTTTATCTTTAGGCCTACAGGCGATGTCAACAACAAACAGATAACAAATGTTAAAGCCACTGGCTAACATTTACCTCAGTTAAAAAATGTGAGCTACATAATCCTCCATGCTCAAAGTGTCTTTGATAAGGTCTAAAAATAAAGCCCTGGAAAACTGTATTTCAAAATGATGATTTAGTGCTTTAAAAAAAAGTGAAAATCTACAAGCATTCAAATTGGCCAGATTCACCTGCCAATTTCCACCCATCTGCCCATAGACTTACTGCGTGCAGATCTAGGCTATTTTATCATCCACCGGAGTAGAAATTGTTTATTCATGCATACCTTGCCATTGGCAGCATAACTTTCCAAACTTTTGTATTCTAGGGTGTTTATTTGTCCATTTGAACACTACTAGGCCTATGTAGCTCAGATAGCAAAGTTTTACCATTTTTTAAAATTGAAGCTCCACAATGTTAGTTTATATCATTTTAAATTCAGTTTTAAACACTCTTATGGGTTTAAAGTTTTGTCTTGTTCCAATTATTTGGTGCTGAAATTTACACAAATATTGAAATTCAACACAGTACCTGCATTGGTCAATACCCTATTTTTTTCAGTATGACATAGCTTCATTAAAGGCTCAGTGTCTTGGAAAACAGGCACATATTCACGAACGTGGACAGTTGCAGTGCCATATAGTGTATAGATTGTGGGAGGAAAACAAATTTTGTATATTTTCCACACTGTCATGGCTGTTTCTGTTGCATTATTGCACCCTTTCTATGATTTTAGTCATAAGACAATGCAAATCACGATCAAAGATCTTTCCTCCTCCCCGCCTCGCAAGACGTCCGTCGCTTCTATTCTCTACAGGTAATTCTGTATTGATACTTCATTACAACGTATAGTCATTATTCAGTGCGAAAAGTCACTCGACCTATACAATTTCCTCAACTGATGTCGCCATCGAATCAACACAACAGGTGAACAATGACATTTCGACGGCAAGAATGAAAAAAAAAAACCTCCGCCATGCAGTTGATCTATATAGTTCCAGTTCTTTTGCTGATGGAATGAAAGCGGTGTCCCCCTGTAAGCTTAATCCCTCAAAAAAACATGCCGAAAAATGGCGACTTTCTCGAGTCTGATTACAGAAGAGTTGGTATCCCGATTAATCAAGCTCTCTTCATTGCATTTTTCTCCAATCCATCAAATTCTGCGGACGCTGATTACGATCAAAATCTGGTATTTTGTTTGCCATCTCTTGCTTACACTTATATAGCCGCGATTCTTAAAACGAATCTAGTCAATCACCAATTCGAGCATTTATGGATAATCATGACAGAGGGTTTAGCGCTCACAAACAAAAGATCAAAATACGGCATATTATTGATGGTATGTCTGTGAAAAATCCACCTGTATTTAATTTACTCCTATTCACTACCCCTTGCTTTCGTGAAAACATGAAGTTTCTTTGATTGGAGTTCTTAGAGCTTGCGACATACGTAAGACTTTTTCCATCAGTGATCATGATTCCATGGCTGAAAGAAATCGTTGAAAAAATATGTGTAAACTAAAACTATGCCTGTTAGAGGCTGGCTACATCTTCATTTAAATCAAAAATGAAAAGTGAAAAATTTGTCGAAATTGATGAGTAATTAATAACGTCCAGCTCTATTTTCCATTTTGTTTGAAATGATAATGATGATGATGATGATGATGATAATAATAATAATAATAATAATAATAATAATAATGATGATGATGATGATGATGAATGATGATGATGATGGATGATGAGATGATGATGATGATGATGATGATGAGATGTACGACGACGAGATGATGATGAGATATGATACATCATCATCATCGTCATCTCGAAAGTGAAAGAATAAACAGAAGAAGAAGAAGAAGAAGAAGAAGAAGAAGAAGAAGAAGAAGAAGAAGAATTTACATTTAAAAATACTTTATCCATAAGATTTGTTGAGCACTGCACAAGTTCAACATTCATGAACATGACAAACTTTGATCATAAGTCCCATGCAGATTATTATTAATAAAAAAAATAGTACCGAAATGCCTGATGGAACACACACTGACTAATCAGCTTAAAATTTCCCAGACAAATCCTTCATTATCTAAAGCAATGAGTAATGTTTTATTGTGCTTCTGGGGGCTGCCAAAAAGAGGACATGCCTTAAAGTATATCATGACCCATAAACGGTATACACAACAAACTGTGCATGCCACATCGGCTATATTTAGCGCTTCTCTATCTAAAAAGGAGAAAACATTTCTGATCGCGAAAGTTTCAAAGGGAAAGTCTTGGACAGTGTACTGTTTTAAAGTCATTGCACCCAAATTGTGGATTTCTTCCAATCTTACTAGTCCTATTCCCTTTAAACTTTCCTCTGTAAAAAAAAAAGAAGGAAGAATGGATTCATAAGTATTACTTTTTTTGCGAGATAAAACGCTTATAGATCGACCTTTTGAGAACTTAACAAAAGTCATCTCAAACCCATTCGTTTATCTAAAAATTTGCTTGTGTCTCACCAGGAGACAGTATGATCCAATGAGGATGGATTGAGTGTATTCAATACCTGCTTTGAAAACGAAATATTTTCACCACAATCGAAAGAAAACCCCAATAATCGGCACAATTTTCTTTAAACATTTCGTCCTTTTCTAACGGTTTCCACGCAAGCATGACGACGAAAGCGGCTTTTCGTCTTTCCCAGCTGGAGACGCACTCGAAGGAAAAGCCAGTTTAGAGGATAGGCTTGATCTGAATTAGCCGAAATTGAGACGAAATGCGTGAGTATTTAACGGACCGAGATCTAGAATGAATCCCATTTTGGACGTGATTTCATCTATTCTTTCCAAAAAGAAATCGTGCGATATAGCGGCGATAAACAGTAGTATTCTTCCTGCACAGCATGTAGCATCGTCGGTATGGGAGCTGTTTTATCCGATACTTCTGATCCGGTTTGGATGGCTATTGTATGATTTAGAACGAATTCTTTAATAATCTACCCGCATGATGCACCTGCAGTTTTGCTCCCGTCACCCGTAAATCACTGCCCAAATTGTGTATACTTTCATATTCGCTGCTGAGCCATTGATAAAGCTGGAGTTTGGCCAAAATATTTTTCAAAAGTTACAACATGTGCCTATTTTCTCGTGATCGCAGCCTTTAACGATGTTCACGTCAGAACCGTTGCTTAACGGTCATAACATGACTCGAGGATCCCCGTTGTAAACTTTTCAAAACCAAATTGACCAAACTTTCTCCATCTAATTCTAAACTCCTCAAAAAAAGTTTGGAAATCTGAGTTTGATCGATTATATCTCCTGTCTCGTAATAATAATCAATGCAAGTTTGGTATCATCAGAAAGATTATTTAATTTTCTTTGAAATGATACCCTACTTGTTATGATTATGCAACCAGGGAAAGGGCGGTGTCTGAAAATGTGGTGTAAAGTGTAAATTGAAAAGCTGCAAAATGACCAATGTTCGGTAAAACACCCAATTTTTGTGTTGCTGATAAGTGAGTTTTTCAATGTCTCTTTGGTTGTTATGCACTCTTATGTGAACATTGACATGGATTGAAAGAACACCTGCACAAGTAAGCAAACAACAACAACAACAAAAGAGTGAAACAACCAAATAAACAAACATGTATGGGCATTTAAAAACTGGATATAAGGCATTTAATCTCACAGACATTTAATCTCACCACATTAACACACCAAAGTGATAAAACAGTGTCATGGATCTTTGATTTCCTCAATTGTTCATTGATTTTAATAACATGATCAGAGTTCAGTATCGGGTGGAAGACCCACGTACCTGCACCACCCCCTGGCACCACTTCCACATGCTGTTGATGAGCTTTGTGATACGTTGCTGTGGGTTGGTATTCCAATCGTCAATCAGTAATTGACGCAAACCTGCCAATGTCGTTGCATTTGTGACTCTCTTCCGTACAGCCCGGCCAAGTTGATCCCACAAATGTTCAATAGGGTTGAGATTTGGGCTGCATGCAGGCTAGTCCATGCTTGTGATACCCTCTCTCTGAGAAAATCCAGGCAAATCAAGCTCCTGACACTTTTTTTTATCACTTTGTGGTGTTAATGTGGTGAAAGGTCCGTGAGATTAAATGTCTTATGTCCAGTATTTAATGCCCATACATGTCTGTTTTTCACTTTTTGTTGTTGTTGCTTGCTTATTTGCAGGTGTTTCTTTCAATCCATGTCAATGTTCACATTAGAGCGTATAACAACCAAAGAAGCAATGGAAGACTCACTTATCAACAACAACAACAATTTGGTGACTAACCGAACTTTGGTCATTTTGCAGCTTTTCAATTTACACTTTACACCACATTTTAAAATACTGCCCTTTCCCTGATGGCATAATCATAACAAGTAGGGTATTATTTTAAAGAAAATTAAATAATCTTTCTGATGATACCAAACTTGCATTGATCATTTCTACGAAACGGGAGATATAACCGACCAAACTCAGATTTCCAAACTTTTTTGAGGAGTTTAGTACGTTATATCACCATCCCAACCACCACCCGGGACCACCACCAGCTCCACCACCACCATCACCATCACCATCATCACCACCATCACCATCACCATCACCATCACCATCACCACCATCACCATCACCACCATCCCCATCACACCACCACCACCACCATCACCATCACCACCTCCACTACCACCACCACATCACCACCACCACCACCATCTCCACCACCACCACCACCACCACCACCATCACCATCATCACCACCACCATCACCATCTCCACCTCCACCAGCACCAGCACCACTACCATCACCATCATCACCACCACCAGCACCATCTCCACCTCCACCAGCACCACCACCATTACCATCACCATCTTCACCACCACCAGTACCATCTTCACCTCCACCACCACCACCATCATCACCATCACCATCACCATCACCATCACCATCACCATCACACCACCACCATCACCTCACACCACCACTATAACTCAGAGCTGTAGATAGAGAGGCTATGGACAACTTGGTCTGAAGTAGGTTGCAATATTGAGCCTAAAGTCATGTGATGAGCCGTTAAACAATGGATTCTCACGTGAAGCAAGTTACTGTGCAATCACGGAAAAACGGGCGCCATTTTGCAACCTCGTGAAACCAATGGCCAGACCATGTGTTGCCAGATCCATGGTTAAACTCTCCCAATCTACAATTCCACGGTATATAAACTTGCGCAGTGATATAATGGGAAAACAGAACAAAGATAATGTAACGGTATTGATGCATTAAAAAAGTTCATTATAAATAAGTAGAGTGGAAAACTATCACCTTTTGTGGGTTTTATATATTCTTTGATAATTATTCAGGGTTCTAATATTTATATGATTTTTTTATTGCTAAACTAAAGGAGAATGTGTGGTTAGTCTCGTACATGTAACAAGGCTCATAACTTTTTTAGAGCGGGAAAACATGAGAAATCATGCTATTCATTTGAACGTGATTCGCTCGAATGCTCTGTTTGATTTTAGACACTCGTATATCCTGGATTGTAATCAAGTCATGACTCGAGTCACCTACCAGTGACTCGAGCAATATTCCATGACTCGTTCCCCAT